>JABSTR010001998.1:0-50332 GCA_013339765.2 Haemaphysalis longicornis | reverse complement strand
CCACTGAACCATCGATGGTTTGTCTTGGAAGCCGGTTGATGGCTTCTGTGTTGTCGCACATTACGGTGATTTTTTGTCGGGCCGTCCACAGTGAGCGCGCCGCCTTGGTGCGTACCACGAGTGCCGCCATCCACAAGGCATGGATTTCTAGATGTGTGCTTGTAGGCTCGTGTTATTTGTAGGCCTGTGACCCTCTGTATGACCCAAAAGGTGCGACCACTGCAAGGGTGGCCTCCCGTGTCTCTCATTCCAAGCGGCATCTGTGTACACAGTAGTTGTCTGAATCTCGGGGTCGTTGGCGTTGTGTGCACGAGCCTCCCGTTCCTTCGTGTGGCGCTCCTTGTTGCGTCTTCGTGGCAGTGGTTTTGGCCGAGTAACGAGCGTGTCCTCCCACGGTGGTGCCATTAGCGGTAGTGGGGGTAGCTTGGGACGGAACCACTCATCAGCAAGGCGTATGATACGCCTGCCAGCATTCCTTAAGGTTCGCCTCGAGGCATTGCTGTCTCTTCTCGCAGCGAGCACGGCCGCCAAGGAAGGCAGTCGGGCGTACCTATGTAGGTCCTCAACTTTTGCGTGATGTGGGAGGCCGGTGACCACCGAAGGGAGTCTCGGTGCAAGACTTCTAGCTTGAGCATTTGTGCCTTGGTTGGGTAAATGGCCATGGTTCTGTAGCACGCTTTAGCTGTGAGGACCATGGTGTAGAGCGTGCGCAGTACTTCGGTGCAAGCACCGCCGAAGCGACTGACAGTCCTCTGTACTACGTGTAGTATCGACTTCCACTACTTTCGGAGTTGCGATAGCCATTCGTTGGGAGTGCAATTCTCGTGGAAGGGAATGCCCAGTATTCGAGTCCAGCCATCTGTCGGTCGCGATATGGCATTTCCATTCAGGGTAAGGTGGACCTGGGCACGCTCAGCTTCTGAGCCCCGAATGACCAGACACTGCGTCTTGGTTGGAGACACTTGCATGCCCGTTGGTCTGAGGTGCTCTGAGAATGTGTCGAGGCCTGTTTGAACCGCAGTTACGGCGGCTTCGGTGGTGGTACACTGCTGTGGAATGGCCCAGATGGTGACATGATCGGCGTAGGCAGTCGAGCCGAGACCCGGTATCTTCCTAAGTGCCCGGGCGGTCTTAGCCATCGCAATGTTGAAGAGGGTAGGCGATATAATGGCTCCTTGAGGTACTCCAACTGCGGCAGCATGAAATACCTTGGGCGAGGTGACACCTGTTGTTGAAGCCGCAAACTCGAAGGTTCGACGTCTCAAGAAAGTCGTACGAAGTTCTGAATACCGGGACTCGCACCTGTCTCAGCCAGAGCCTCAAGCAGGTAGTCGTGTCTTACCGAATCGAAAGCTTTCTGAAGATCGACAGCCACGAAAAGCCCGGGAACCTGGCGGAGCCACCCGTGTCTACGTTAAAAGCTGCCTTTATCAGGTGTATGCTGTCATAGGGCACAGTTCTGATTGTTTGATTGATTGTAGGGTTTAAAGCGCCGACGCAACGCAGACGATGAGGCGCGCCGTAGTGGAGGGTCCGGATTAATTTTGACCACCTGGGAACCTTTATCGTGCGCCGAAATCTCGTACACACGGCGGTTTTTCTTTTCGCCTCCATCAGAAAAGCGGCCGCCTGGCCGGGAATCGAACCCGCGACCTCGTGCTCAGCAGCGCAACGCCTTAGCCACTGAGCCACCGCGGCGGGTGCACAGTCCCTGCGAAACCCAGTTGGCCAGGGTCGAAGAAATCTGGTTTCACGTATTCCAAATGGTGGTTGAGTCTACTAAGCACCATTCTTTCCAGCAGTTTGCACGGAGTAGACGTGAGTGAGATGGGTCGCAAGTTGCCTAGTCTGTCAGTAGGCTTCCCTGGTTTTGTAATAGCGTGCACTACAGAGTGGCGCCAATTGTCAGGCATCAGGCAGCTTGTCCAGACCATGTTGAGCTCGTACAGAAATTTTTCTTTTTGTCTTTGGTCCAGGTTGCGAAGCATCGGCCAGGTGATTCCGTCCTTGCCTGGCGCACTTCTTGCATTAACTGACTCGAGTGCCGCTGCGAGCTCTGCAAGGGTAAACAGCGAGTCTGGGCCTTCCTCGGAAGCAACGGGCATTGGGTCATATATAGAATCTTCGCCCTCTTCGCTGCCGTACGTGGCTTCGGGAAACAAGGTGGTTGCCAGGTTCTGTTCATATGTCGCCGGGTCTATGTCGAGTTTCAGGCGAAGGTTGGGACCTGTGTTCTTGGCTTTGGACTTGCCGCACATTGTACGAAATGTTTGCCACAGTCGACGTGCACCCGTCGTTTCACCGAAGGACGCACAGTGGTCTTGCCAGCTATCACGAGCCAGGTGTTTGGCGTAGCGCCTAGCTTCGGCTGTTTTGCGTCTTAGACGGATAAGGTCTTTATGCCTCTTTCCATCTGGAATGAATTTTTTTTGTAGACGTTTCCGTGCAGCCCACAGGTTGGCAAGGTGCTTATCCGGGGTAGGAAGCTCTGGGTCGATATCCAAGGTGCGTGTGGCAAGGGCTACTGCCTTCTGTAGTACCTCAGTGACAGGTCGGTTGTCTTCGTATTGACTGAGCAGCGTCCTGAACTTGTCCCAGTCCACACTCCTCGTCCTTCTCCGCAAGTCCCGCTTTCGACCATTAGGGGTCAGCTCAATCCAGATAGAATAGTGTTCAGAGCATAGAGAGTCGGGTTTTGTCCTCCATTCTCTCACCAGCGAGCAGCTAGACGTCCATGTGAGGTCTGGGGTCGTACAGCGCTGCCCTCCGTGGAGGCCGTACCGGGTAGGATAGTCGAGGTCATTGGGCAACTCCATTCCGCAGCTTGCCATCATCTCTAAAAGTGCTGTTCCCCTGCTGTTCTCATAGGTGTAACCCCAGGCTGGGTGTTGTGCGTTAAAATCACCCGATACTAGAAAGTCATCCTGTGGGTGTGCTGCCTGGAGCCGGCGAATCCACATGTAGTCTTGCTGCTGCTCACAAGGTCGTCTCCCTGGGCGGTAGCCACTAGTGGCTGGCCTTGCGTAGTAGGAAACCGCCACAAGCGGTTGTGAGCGAGACGGGATGAGGCACCTAACTGCCACAACCTCCTACAGCGAGTCACAAAAGGCAAACGTGTCGATGCGGGTATGGATTATGTCTTTGCGGACGAACACCGCGCACTGCGCCTGAACATGATGTGCGTCTTGTCCCGGGAGTTTATGCTGAATGCTGGGTTGGAAATATTCCTTATATCCACGGATTCCAGGGCTTTCCCCGCGCGTTTCCTGCAGAAGCAGGAGAGCTGGGCACCCAACAGTCTGTAAAAGTTCATTCAGCTCCGAAGTGCACATTTGGAGAGAGCGACAATTCCACTGAAGCACGTCGGGGGTTGGTGAGTCTGGCATAGGAAGCATTGGTGGAGGAGCGACATACCTTCGGCGCTGGTGTCCTGCAAGCGGCTGTTACTGGCTCAGAACTTGGCCATGCTGCTGCATCGACTGGAAATGGGCTACCATTGGCTGTAGTTGCTGCAGTAGTTGTTGCTGCTGCATTAGCAGTTGCTGTGTTTGCTGGAGCTGTAACTGCTGCTGCTGTATCTGCTCGATGAAAGGTTTCATCCATGTCGGCAGTGCGCTGTCATCACCAGACGAACCATCAGGTGACGACGGGTTTTTTTAATCTTCCGGCGATGAGTGCCCCCTGTTGGCTTTCCGGATGAGTGACCAAGAGATTGAGTCGTTCCAAGCCGCCCCTGCCTTGCTCTTGTTGTTTGTTCTTGTTCTTGTAACTCCCGTCTCTCGTCGCGGTTTGATGCGTCCTTGGTATTCGTCTTTGATCGCCTGGATCTTCCGTTGAAGGTCCGCCTCCGCTTGTTCACACTCAAGCTCCAGCTGTGCAAGCTCGGCAGTTAGATCGAGTGGCGACTGTGTGTTCCGCTACGCACCAATACCACCTTGCCACGCTGCGGCGTGGTGCTCGGCGGTCACAGCTTCCTGAAGTTGCTGATGTTTTTGTTTTCTCCGGCGGTTATTGCGTCCCCGTCTGCGCCTGCTGTTTGAGCGCCCTTTATCTCCCGCCTCACTGCAGCAGTCGCTGCTCTCGGCCGACGCAGAGACAGCGGTCATGTAGTCAGTGACGTCGTGAGTGGAGCTGGACTTCGTGTTGGCGAGAGGTGTCGTCTGGCGGCTGCACGAAATCTCTTCCACACCTTTGTTCTTTACACTTGATGCCGATCGGAAGCTGACGCGCGACGTCGATCTTTTCCTTGGTAGTGAACGAGTTCGAGAATGCGAGTCGGCGTCCGCTGGTTTGTCCGTCGATAGACGTGACTGTGAAAGGCGACGCCGGCTGCGCCCCTGGCGTTCTTTGAGCTGCAATTGTTTTCTCTCCTCGTAGGCCTTGTTTTTGGACCAGGTAGGATCGACGGCGAGGTGACCATTGGCCTTACACTGCTTGCAGTACTGTTTCTCGGGGGTGCGGCTATGTGGGCATTCCTCACCTTCTTGGGTGTGCGACGCATTTCCACATCCAGAACAGACGGAGTGCTGGGCGGGGCACGTGATGTTCTTGTGTCCGGGCATGTGGCACCTTCGGCATACGAGGGCTCTTGGTTGATACTGTTCCACCCATCGAGTCTGCCCCCAGTATAGGACGGTTCTGGGAGGCACTGGAGCGGCAAAGCTAATAAGTACCGTGCTGCGGTGTCCCATCGCTCGGGCAGCTAGGATGTCAGCACGTTCACACTGCAACGCTGTCATAAGCGTGTCATTTGACTCGTCGGGCGTGCAGTTGAAGATGACCCCTCTCTGTGTAGATAAGTGTGACTAGACTTCTTTTCCTTCATCTACTTGCCTCGTCTCGTCATCGGGTCCTTCACCACCCTCCACGACGACACCACCAACCTCAACAACGAACCAAACTTTACTTCATCCGTGTTGTACTCACCTAATCATAACAGTTGCCAACAGTCGGCCGATTCACCACCGTGTCAGCAAGCTGCTGGCGCCCTGTCACATTGAGACGCTGACCATCGGCCACCTTCGGGCGCTGGTGTGTGCGCGCGGATGGAACTCGCCTGTGCCGCAATCGAGGTTGCTGCGCAAAATCACACACAACCTGTGTCAAACGTGCTTCTTGTACCTTGGTTCTATGCTTTACGCAGAATGTTTTGGTTGATTTTAGATGCCCTATAGTAAACCTTCTCTTCCTCTAGAGTGACCTTTATTTGCCATCATGCCAGTTGACCATGCACACAGGCCTGTGTTCTACTGAAGTAAAATAAGCGAAGCGTCTTTAACCAAAATACGGACCGCATGTGTGCTGTGTGGAGTTGCTTTAACTTCACGGACCTTAATCAGCTTAACACCTTCTGCATGTCCACAAAACAGAGCCAGAATCACCACAGCACAAATCATATCTAGGCCCAGTTTTCACTTCACGATCAATTTCCAATGGCCTAACAGTGGATGTATTAGACAACTGGTTTGTCAGCGAAATTTAACAGCAAGCCTCAGCTAGTCTAGGAAATCTTTATGCGTCACAGAAAACGACAAATATCAACAAGGAAGATGAAGGAAAGGAATATCAATTTTGAATGGATTTTTCTTCTAAAGTAATTACATCAATGAAACTAAAGGGTCAAAGCACGGTTTAGGAACTCCCGACTCCATTCAGCACAAGTAATCCCACATTGTCTACAAATTACTTCAAGGTCCCTTTAGCATGCTACCTCTCAATCCTGATGTAACTGCTTACCCATATTTCTTAAAGGACACTCAGGTGTGCCAATTTTTAATCTGGATATTTTAAAAGGATGTCTAATTCAACTGAGTGCAAACGAGTGCTCTTATCTAAACTTTACTGTTACTCTGACTGGATAAAAGATGCTTATTTCATGTTCAATTTGCTAAAGCCTTGCAACAAAAAGGTTCCATTATACTTCCAGAGGGCACTCAAAATACCTACCTGTATATTTGTCGTTTGTAGAAAATTAATGACAATTGTTTTCTAAAGAACATTTGTTTATAAGAATGTAACAATACAATGAGGCAATGGGAGCATTCCGATTATATATACTTGCACAAGGCACTCCAAATATACAAATTTTTAACTCTTTAAAAAATTATTGGCTAATTAAGAAAAATGCAGCCACTTCTCTGATGAAGGCGAAAAGCGAGAAGGCCCGTTTCTTCTGAGAATTCAGCGCACATTTAGGATCCCCAGGTGTTCAAAATAAATCAAGAGACATAATATTTCAAGTTTTCCACGAAAACCGGTTATGAACATGTCAACATGACAACAAAGCGATGGGAGTATTCTCATTATGTATGTATGTATGTATGTACGTGCACATGCACACACCACTCACGCGCGCGTGCTCATGCGCACACACACGAGGCATATTCAAGTCTGTGTACAATCTATTAAACACTCTTCCACACGTTCAGTACCCCGGCCCTTGTTTTTCTTACTCCCCGCACCTCAATTATTGTAACAACAATTTAGCAAGCTGCATTTACTTATGGCAGTCGTAAAACTATACACCCACATACTCAAGCACAGTATACATCCCACCACATGAACCAGCTACATTTTCCTACGTCATTCATAATTCAGGACCTGACCGCACCATGTGGTTATCACCAGTGTCATCAAGACACCCTAGTATGGGTTAAAGTGACCACGTTTCCAGACACACTACAAACATTTCTAATTAAGCAAGGCATAGAAAAAGGAAGGCAAGTGCAATGCCCTTGAAGGTGCCTGCAAGAAATTTTTCCATGATTTCGTTCCACGTTCGGATGCAAAAAAAAGTGCAGCGTTGCAAGTATGCTCTAACATGATACCGTGATTCATGTCTATTTCGGCCTGACAATTCCTGCCAGGCTTGTTTGAGAGAAACGTGCTTTATCATTTTCGAGGTTGCATGGGGTCCTCTCAGAACACGTGCAAGTTTTTCTGTTTTTGACTAAAAAACACTTTGGTATTGCATGATTTTGTAACTGCTGTTTCTTGCCTAATATGCCAGCTTGCATCTAATCAAGTGAGTGGGCACACAGTTAAAGATGCAAACCCTTACACTGCCTCTCCCCTACCACGGTGGTTCACTTTCATAGAAAAAGTGCAGGTAATTAGCCCTGGCAATACTCACTTCTGCTTGAGGGACCAACTTGCTTTCGAACTGCACCTTTGCCTTGTACAGCACAGCCTGCCCTTCCTTAAGATCTATGAAGTCATTAAACTCGATCATGTATCAGGATCTGCAGAAGAAAATTGTGTCAGCAAATAATAAATTCATGCCGGACAGGCGCACACTGCTTCATTTATACTTGTAGATACCTCCACCTATTTCCCTGGTGGTGTTATATCCAAAGCTAATTTGTTCTGGCTTTGCGTCATCAAGTATGGTCATCTGTTGTAACACAGTTCGTCATACAGGAAAGGCCTTCACTGGGTCAGAAAATACTTTCTTTTTTTTACAGTAGTGATAAAATAGGCGACTCAGTAATCCGTATTCTGACAACTTAATTTTTTTCGTGTCACCATGCTGACAAGCATGATTGGTGCATAAGGTAATCTGTAGCCGCAACCGTTACTACAGTCTTGTTT
Source organism: Haemaphysalis longicornis (assembly GCA_013339765.2). Classification (NCBI taxonomy): domain Eukaryota; kingdom Metazoa; phylum Arthropoda; class Arachnida; order Ixodida; family Ixodidae; genus Haemaphysalis; species Haemaphysalis longicornis. Next base: position 42,742 of record JABSTR010001998.1, on the reverse strand, counting down.
GCTAACGTAAACCTCGTTCGTGGTTGTAATTATGATTTCTTGGCAAAAAAAAACAGTTGCAATGGAAACGCTATTCTTGATAACGTACCAACACTGCAGGTCACACACACCTGCCTTAGTTAATGTTAACTTGATTGTAGAAGTATCTGTCACGAAAACCACAGTACATTTTTTGTAGCTGCAAGCTCCGGGTCAAAATCGAGTGTCAGATGATTCCAGTACTTTTTGTGTATGGTCTTACTATTGATTATGACATAAAGTTATGACCAACAAAAGAGTGTGCGCCAAGGATTACAAAAATTGGCTCTAATCCACGCTGTGAAGGTGGTTGGAAAGCAAAGCTTTATACGACACCAAACACGATTGCCCATGCGACGCCACGTGAATTCACACACGTGGCTCTAGAAAGAGTGAACCAGAGGTTCTGCCAGCCGGTACGTGGAATTCGCGGGGGCGGCGTCCCGGAGGCAGGAGTGTCGGACGCGCAGGGCTAGAGCGGCGGACGCCGCTGGTGTAAAGCCCAGCCGTGCGTCGGCGGGAATAGAAGAAGCGGAGCGTCTTTCGAAGGGTGAGACAGCGGAACCTAGCCATCCTGATCTATTGTCCTTCTAAAAAATGATATTCCTTTTTATGTCCGGCAGCCTTGCGTCATGCTAAGACAAACTCGGTTCTCTTCCATAAGGGCATGAATTTGTTTTTAATTACGTGGCCTTAGCTGGCGACTGACAGGCCCCGATTGTATACCGACCCCGCATTACCATACGAAAAGGAATAAAAACATTCCGGGTTCAAACCACGTCGCCGTCGTGTTCGATAGGCTCATAGCATCTTTTACATACCCCTGTGCGGCTCTCTCCTGAAGTTCGGAGAAACGTAGGCGGGTTGCATTCCTTTTCTCGTCTTGCATGACGCTTTCTTTTAAATATGAGCACCGTATTCCCTGACCTCTCTACCTTCCTTCCCGCTTCAGTCCTCACCGCGCTGATTTTCGCCAGCACGAAGTAACACTCAGGTTGGTTTGAAACGACGCCGCGCGCGACAAACGATTTTATCTAGAATGCCCTGTTACAAACAGGCCTACAAAAGAATCCGAATGCATACCCCAAAACCCACAAACAAGTAAAATAAAACGAGTGTGCGCTTTTTCCTTTGCCTGTGCGTGTACGTGCTGTGTGCCGCACGGGTACTTCGCAGTTAACCCTACCCAACCGTTTGACAAACGCATCGACTGATGACAGACCACTTACCAGCGAGCTGTCCACAGCTGCCGCCGTATCCAAATGCTGTTGGCGGCCGTTCCTCGGGCACATGAAAATTTTTCCAGAAAATGGCACTACTAGTCCTTCTCAAATAAGAAAAAACGATGGCCCAAGGCGAGGCTTGAAACTCCGGCCGCACGCCGCACTGAGTCACCGGCCGCGCTGCGTTGATAGCATGGAGGAGGTTGTGTACGTCCAGGCGGCAAGTCGTGCCGCCAGGGCAAGTTGAGTCGCTGCAGTCGGGTTCGTTGGCTCGCTGGCGCGAGCATTTAAATCGTCTATATATGCGCGAGCAAGCTGAGCAGATGAATATTCGTGGGACTCCCGATGTTGCGAATCTCGCCAATGCGAGGTTACTTTAACTAGCTTACGTTGTAGAGTTCCGCAGCTCAACTTCTACATGCACCGCGCTGGGCTCACCTCCTCTCGTCATTGTGCTCTTTGTGATGAACCCGAAACCCTAGAGCATTTTTTCTTACATTGCCGCGGCTTCTCTTCAATGAGAAGAAAATACCTGGTGGAGCCAATTCACCACCTTGGACGTACCCTTTCAATGCCGGTCTTACTGTCGTTCGGTGCCATTTCGCTTGGGTCTCCCCACAGGAATTTGGTTACGGCCGTCCACACCTACGTCTCAGAGACAAGGCGCCTACCCTGTTAGCCGCTCTTCTTGTACTCAGACGAAATAAGAGCCTATTGCAAAATCCCTATTGCAAAATCCCGCATAGTCTTCTCTTGCAAATTCCTGCATTCTACAAATTCCTTTATTTGTTGTGCAATTATTCTGATCAACAATTGTTTTTCTCCAAAATTTAGTCTCCTAAATTGGGCACATTAGCCCCAATATATCTCCCGATCCTGGCCAATCCCCCAATTGGGTACGCGCCACAATCAGAAAGGAACAACAACAACAACAGATGAATATTGCAATTGTGGCAACGGCGAGCACTGTCACTTTGTTAGCAGCAGATTTTGACAACACCTATCGCCAAACTAAACAGATTGAAACAACACGGCCGCGCTGTTTGCCTGTGATCGCGCTGGCTGGAGTATCTGTACGGGGATACGTACGGTATCAGTTTTGTAGCTGCATGCAATCGTCGCGTCCTGATTACTCGTTCTTTTTTTTATTACGAGTGTTTGCCGCGCGGCATACTCGTTCTAATTAGCATTAGGCCACGGTTGAAGTGCTGATACACGGAAACAACACACGACTAACATGGCGACCGCCCGCTCTATATGATTACACCAGATGGGGAGTTTCTTGTGGACGTCGTAATATACAAGGAACCGAACGCCATCTCAGAAAGGGTGTTAAGTCGTTCTAAATCCTCTCTTTTGCTACACGGATGGGCAACGGTACTACCATGCAGGTTCGTCCACTTTTTTAAAACGTGCCTAGGGAGTACATTTTTTGCTATAGGTACTTTTCAGGGCACATTACTTGTTGAAAAATTCATTTCTGGCCGGTTTGGTTCGTGTGTTATCTCTAATTCTGTGTACCGTGTAACCTAACAAGCAGCCCACAATAATGCCACCCCTACTAGTCTTCTTCTACTCATCACTGCTGACGCCGCTTTCAGAACTGTTATTCCCTCGCCACCACGGATTCCTCTTTCACAAGCTGCGCCAGCGGATGATAACCGCGGTAGGTGCACCCTTGCCTTGTGAGGCGTTACCAGAGCAACTTGCCAGCTTTGAACGCCGGCCTAAGCCGATAGTTATTTCTCAGCATAAAAGGCTTTCTGCATGATATTTTCGCCCGTGTATTTTACGCCTAAGCACGGGGTCGTCACCGGTTGCCGGGATATGCGTGCACTGGTTGGGGTGCAGGAATGGGGGCGTGCAAGCACAACTAGTCTTCATGCCGCTACCGATGACATGCACATTGTGCTGGCGGAAAAATATAAGCATGAAAGTCTCCCGGCTCAATGCGACCTGTCAGCTGTACGCAATGGTCGAGCGGTTTCGGTCTGGGTTGGTGTGTTACACAGATAGTGAGATGCTTGCGACAGCGGAGTGAAACGGACAGCCACATGTTTGTCCACTAGTTAGATTAAAGCTTGAGTACCTTCAGGTTATAACTCCCTATGGACACGCGCGTGTAGTTCAGTCGGAGGAAAAACCGCGGTAATCGTAGGAGCTTCTGCCGGGACAGAAGCGCGAATGGGTACGAAAATATCTGAAATCCGCGGCAGCCGCCGTTTCCACAACACGTCCCAGCTCACCGAGTAGCTGGGAAGCTCTCCCGGATGAACAGAATCGTCGACGTGAGCCAATATTTGTTCTTAAGCTTTAAGGGCTCTTTAGAGCGATAATTTCGGCGGTGCGTTTCACTTCTAAGCACGCGCACTTAACTGGCTGCCTGATTATCAGGCCCGAGTTGGGAGTGGAGTGAAGCGGGGGAGGCGGGTGAACGCACAGATATAGATTTTATGCCCTTACTTATGACATTTCCGATGTGCTGGCGGGAGGTTTAAACGTGTATGTCCACCGCTCCAAAGCGAAGCTTCTGGTGTCCTTAGTTGTCCAGCGGATTTGGTTGGTGTATTCCGCAGACACAAAAATGCCCACGATGCGAGAGGAAAACCGAGAGCTTCATGTTTGTCCACTAGAATAAATTGGGAGTCCTTCTAAGTTCCAATTGGCTAAATGCCTATTGCACGATCGGAAAATAAAAACAAACGTGTTTTGGTTCGTGCATATTGTACGCCGCAACCAGCTTCGCAGGTCATCCTTCTTCACTGAGTGGAAGGGCACGAATTTTTCATTGTATCGTGGTTCGGTGATAAAACGCAGCGAGCGTCTGAGGTGCAAAATCTCTTTTGTAATTCTGGAAGAAGGGCCCGTAGAACACAGCGTTTGGCCTAGCTGAGTGGCCGTTCCGCTTCCTTGTTTCTCTTTGTTAATTACGCTCTTGCTTCATCTATTCTCACCTCGCACCTAACAGACTAGAACAAGGGTCAGTACCCTTTTGAGTTGGAGGGCGAATTGCATGAAGTCGACATGGCGGAGGGCCGGACGGAAAATCGGTGGGCAGGAGCAGGAGGCTTTCCAGGCAAAGAGAAAAAAAATCAGCGAATTGTTATATTAGTTGACAATAGTTGACAGTAATCTGTCTAAGTGTGAAGATGAGGGATAGTGCTAACTGGAAGCCATCAATCCTCTGTTCTTTTGTACCGTCTAACCCACTTTGAGGTCACTAGTGGCGTGTCGGCCTTCAGTTAGGAAGTACGAAAAGGGGGGGGGGGGGGCGTGCTGCGGACCACATAATACTTTCCATGGGCCGCAGATTGCCGACGCTCAGGTTGCCGAGAAAATAACGAACAGGGTAAGTGACGATCGTATGTAAGTATTTGGGCCACACACGTTGTATGCCGCTATTTTATTTTATGCGAATACTTCGCCTTCTTTCACGACTGCAGTTTTATTCAGGCCTGGATGACTAGAAAAAGCTGCAACAAGAAGCTCCCCCCCCCCACCTATTCGAAGCTGCGAGTTGGAACTTGTCCAGTTTGTGAACTCCCAAATAGCGACCGGCCATCCAACAATACTTTAGTTTGTGTCGGCGTCTGTGTCGGCGGTCGTCTGTGTCGGCGGGGCTCTTTCGGATAAATGCAACAATGGGGCCGCATTTCTGTACTACAATATTTGCACGATTGTAGCACTCCCTCGATTGTAAAGCGCATGTACGTTTATGAAAGAATATACGCAAAAAATTAACGCGGATGCTGCCGCGCATATGTAGAAGACATGACACCATGTACCTTGTAGAATACATTTTATTTAAAGCACGCAGCTGCACCATCAAAATCTCTTATTCTTCAAAACCTTGCTTATGCAGCGCCTGCTGGCATTAAAACTGAAACCGTGAACATTCCTAGTACGTTCGAATTTATAACCTGGCTTACCCAGCTCCTGTTGGTATTAAAACTGGAGCCGTTAACACTCATGGTACGTTCAATTTCAAGTGTCTTGATCCTAATCATAGACGTGACGGGCCGTTGTTCATTTGTTGCTAATTTAAAAATTCCACCTGGAAGCGTTCAAGTTCTCAAAAACGCCCGTGATAAGGGCCGCTGAAGCGTTAACAGTTCATCCTGGATGTAACAATGTGAACAAAAGTTTGCAATTTTTTGTTACATGGAGGTTTTTGTTACATGCAGATTGCGAATACAGGCTCGCGCTATTAAAGCAGAAAAAAAGCCAACATATTAGACATCAGTGAAGGGGAACCAACCCGTTATGGGCCTATTTCATAGCTATAAACTGCACGAGTTGAGCCTGCTTCTTTCGCACTTGCTCAGGCGCTACACGAGGCACCAAAGAAGCAAGGTCTCTTACCCCCGCAATAATAAACGTAATTTGGGGAGCATTTTCCATGTATGCTGAGATTTCCGGCTTGATAACTAGAGCTGCCTACATGAATCGAAGATCAATCCGCGTAATTCACAAAGCTTTAGCAACGCGATATGCGTGTTTTGACTACCAATAAATTACTTGGCCAAGGGTTTTCTTTGTTCTACTATTTTTTCACTTTTTTTATTGTCATCGCTGCGCATAGTATCTTGGTAAATATATTGAATACTCCTACAGACATCTGGAGCTGGTGGAACAGCGAAGTGGCAATTCAACCTTCGCTCTTTGTCTCTAGGCGTATCGTACAATTTTCGGAAAGTACCATAAGCAGAGATCCCAATAAACGAACTTAAAAGTATTAGCAACAAAAGATGTGGGCCAAAATAATATCCGTTGATGAAATTGATGTTGACTTCTTTAAACGGGTATATATATTAGGTCACCGCTGCGGTCGCACGGTATATTATTATTCCCTCGGTGCATCCTATGTCGAAGAACTCGACCAGCTGCAATTGGATATTTTGACAGTTTATTGGCGACGTTATATCTTGAACCCGAAAAGAATACCCAAATCTGTCATAGAAGTCCCAATATTTTACACATGATCCAAAGTAATGTACCAGAGTTCACGCTTCTCGTCTGGCGTCGGTGCACAAAATATATATCTCTGTTTCCAATTCTATTCTCGGGTTCCGGGAAAGCGTTAGATACGTACAGTGAATTTAAAACTGACAAGGTCCCTCTCATTTCAGTTTTTTACTTCTCAAATTTTTATTATTCCAGTCTGTTCATTTTGTTCTTTTCGTTCCCCTGTGTTAGTAACCCAATGTGTCGGGACTACTTATAAAGTTTAGCAACCTTATGTATGCTGAAACGCCGCCAAGGACGATGCCGACTTACTTTACCAAGGAACACAAGTTTATTGGGGCGAACTTGTGCTCCCCTAAAACCTCAGGCGATACGCATGCCGCGAACGTGCAGTAAAAAAATCACGCACAAACGACTGTCGGCGAATGATTGGCGCGCCGTTTGCACAGCGAGAATAACCCTTTCCAGTCGTTATTTCCGGAACCAGAGAATTAGATCATCTGACTCAGAAATACGAACATCCCATTTCTGTGACAGCTGCGCGACACACTCTCCCTACCGAATACCATGGCATGTGCGGCGTTTAAAAGACAACAAAATTAACGCGCGCTCTGCTTCAAAAAATTCCCCCGCATTTCCCCGAGGGGAGAATGTGAAAGTGCGAATGCACGGTTGTCGGCCCGCTTGCGGCGCTTGCGCTCGGCCCCCGCAGCCCACCGCCTCGCCGCCTTCTCTTCCATCTCTTCCATCGGGTTTGTAGTATCACGAGTACACCACGCAGTTATCAAGCCGCTATAACGCCGCTGAGTCGCCAACGTACGCCGCTGACGACGTAGTTTGAATGCGTTAAAGATATAAGGCGCGTCTAACACTGATATCACCGTCGCGTCCGTAGCTTGGTCGGTAGAGCGTCGCGCTGCGGCCGCAAAGTCCTCGGATCGAAACCTGGCGCCGGATGCTGTTTCTTTTTTAATATAGAGGAGCACTGCGGACGCCGCCGCCGCCGCCGCCGCCGGCGGTGGGTGGTTTGGGGTCGCTTATAAAGTGCATTCGCACTTAAAACAGATAAGACAGTCTGACTGGTCAAACGCTGCACACAAAAGAATACAGTAAAGGAAAGAGAAGTCTTGCTGACTCCCTATGCCTCTAAGAAGTGCGTCCTATGCCTCTAGAGCGTTGTACCAGGTCCGAAACGCTGCCTGGTCCAGTATAGAACGTCGCCGGATACCACGGAAGGCTGTACTAGGTAGGTTCAACCATACTAGGAGAGGATCCTTGGGACACAAAACAGCATTTTCTCCCCTGAGAAGGATTTGGTAACTCCCGTTGAGCACGCTTGCCAACCCTCGCCATCAATAATTTTACATTACCCCCATCCCCTTCGACGCACTTGATAGGCGTGGTTGTAGATCTTCGCCTCTCCCGCAGATCTCCTGCAGTGGACGCCATCGGGCTTAAGATAAACATAATGGGAAAGAAAAGAGGAGGCATGCCTCACACCAATATACAGGGCCAACGGCTTCAGGTTACGTACAGGCGGGGACTTTTTATTTCGCACCACGCGAGCGCGTGGCAAAAGCCACCGATGCACACTGAGAAGGCCTGGCGCCTGTGGTCGAGACGGGTGTGGCGCGCATGCGAGTCCTTTATTACCAGCAGGGACGCAAATTTTTTTTTGCTTCCTGCGGCGGTGCTGCAAGAGTCACTGAAACAGCGCAGAGCAGCGTCTTTGTAGCATAACCTTCATCCCAATAGCACATTTTCGGCCTTATGTGGCGATTGCGCCGGCTTTGGCGCAAGTACTCGTCTTGTCCTGATATATACTTGCGCCGAATGTTTTGTTGAGTTTTTTTTTTGTGCCTTATCGTTTATACACCATGACACTAGCGGCTTGCGAACGGCATCAATGAATGAAGCGCAGTCATAAGGTGCCCCGCTATCTAAACAAACGCCAGGGACACGAATTGGGAACATTTAATCCTCCTATATATTTTAAGTGCTACTTGACCACTGAACATATCTTTTAGCTCAGTTTCGCTGCCGATACAGGAGGCGATCTGCAAGTGATCTCAGTTTTTTTTTTGCGGTGTAGTTCGTTGCTCAAAAATGATCCAAAGATATAATCAGACATTTCTGTTGGCCCTGGTCATCGGCCTTCGTAAATGTGGTACCTCGGGTTCGCATTGGAGAAAGCTATAACGCCATCCGCTACTTTCTAGAAAGTATTGTTGAAAGGGAAATTCGCCGGGCCACTAATAGGTCGAGGGGTGCTGTTAGCCCGGAAACTGGTGCTGTTAGGCCGGAAGCGTAGCGGAAGGACGATGTACACAAAAGAAGAGGGGGACGAGAAGTGAGAAAATCTTCGAGAAGTGAGAAAATCCACAAGAAGTGAGAAAATCTTCGTAACTGCGAGCAAAATGGACGCTCATGCGCCCCGCGTCGGTCTCGACAAAAAGGCGCCAGGCCTCTAGAGTGCGCATCGGCGGCTTTTCCCACGCGCACGCGCGACCTTGACTAATAAGTCACAAGCTGTATAATAAAGCTAAAGAATGCTGTTTATTAGGTAAGAGGACTCTACTAATTAGTAATTTGTATAACTTCAGCCTTCCAGCTCAATTTTCAAAAATATTTCAATTCTTTGTGATAGGTAACTCCGCTGCTGACAATGTAGAGGATTATTTTTCAGTGCTCAGTATACGGAATGACTCTGTGTGCTCTCAGTTACCTAAGTTAAAAAATCCTAAATTTTTGGGGCGGGGATATTTATTACATTGTGAGACGTAAATGCTCGCCTTATGATTCGATCGCAGTGCACTGTTTTTATGAAATAGTTCTAACCAAATGATGCGGGACACATTTTATGGTTGTTTTTATTATTGAAACACGTATCCCATAGTGTAAAATTCGCTTGAATGTAAAGAATAAGGGCTCTACAGTAATTTACCGATTGATTGTAAGGTTTGTAGCGACGAAGCAACGTAGGCAATAAGGCGCACCGTAGTGGGTGGCTTTGGATTAATTTTGACCACCTGTCGATCTTTAACGTGTGCCAAAATCTCGTACACACCGGCGTTTTTTTATTTCGCCTCAATCAGAATAGCGGCCGCCGCGGCCGGTAGTCGAACCCGCTTTCTCGTTCGCAGGCCTGTATAGTAATTGTAACTTCAAGCACTGCCTCTTGGGCTTTTCTAAAACATTTATTGTTCCGTTTAATTATTCGTTTTTCGTTTCAACAGAAGACGCACCGTAGTTTTTGTCACGGAATCTTTTTTCTACTTCTGATCGCTGTCATCCTGGGCAAATCGTTCTTCAGTTTTCATTATGACTATTGCTATCTTTCGAGTATTTATCTTTTTTTACTTTAGTAGGTTTCATCTCTTTTCACGTGTATATATTAGCATAAAACAAGGGCCGGACTACAAAGACTGCTGATCAACAACTCCTCTAAAATTGCAATTTTTTCAACTGAACCCCTGTGTATTTGGCATTACTCAGTTTGATAAAAATGGAGAATTCTGTCAAACGTCTGAAATCCCTCAGAAAAAAATATATAATAAATTCAACAATATAATGCACGACATTATATGAATGTATAGTAGACGACACTGCAGGCTTCAACGATATCGTACAGTAAATGATATTGAAGGCTTAAACGAGATTCTAAAACAAGTGATGTCCGAGCCTTGCGATATTGTTGACTTTCACGGTATCGAAATATCTTTGAGAGCATTTTTGTTCATCATATCCTACAACGTTCGAAATCTGACAAAGTAGGACATCGAATTCTATAAGAAGCTACAGCAGAGAAATGTTTTGCTAGCCACGGGGTGCTATCGGGTTCGATACTCGGTCCGTTGCTGTTCCTGCTATATGTTTATGATCTTCTAGATTGCTTGACTTCAAGCCATGTTGTAATACACTCTGGCCATACCGCAATAACGTCTTTAGCTACATCTATCTCGGTACTTATATCTAAGATCAAAACTTAACTCCTCTATGCCGTAAACTGGGGGCGTCATTGCTCCTTGTACATTATCGGTAGAAATTCTAAATATAGGATTCTTAAATCTAGTCGAAGCCAAACACCTTCAGTTCCATCATTAACACTAGGTCCTAATCTCATTGCTACTTGCAACTCCGTTTCCTTTTTGAGTGTATTACTCGGCCGTAACCTAATATTCAGCTCTCACATCAGTGACATCAAGAAAAAAATTGCACGTGGGGTTCAGACGCTAAATAAAACTGGCCCGTATATTTATAATGAAGCTGTCTTACAACATTCCTAGATTCAAAGCATCTCTTAGTCGACCCTCCGTCGTCCGGCGTTCACACCTCTCCTCTTCGTACCCCTCTCCACGGCAGCTGTGATAACACCGCTCTCCTCCTCGCCGCTCGGTTCGCCTCGTACAGGCTCTGGAAGACACCGGCAACACTTTGGCTTCAGGAGCCCTAACCAGCTGTGATAACGCCGCTCTCCCCCTCGCCGCTCCTCCTCGCCGTTCGGCTCGTCTCGTGCCTCCGAAGACAAGGCTGCACAGAGGAAAGCTCGCGACGCCGAACGTAAACGGCAGCGTCGAGCAGCGAACTCCTCGCTTCGAGAATGAGAAGCCGCTTTGAAACCCCAGCGGCGAGTAGCTGATCCAGGGGGCGTTCGGCAACGTGACAACGCTTCGAAACGCCAGCGTCGAACAGCGGATTCTTCGCTTCGAGAACGACAAGCCGCAAAACGTTCCCCGCCCGCAACTCGATAAATAAATAAGACATTTATTACGCTACTACACGTGCCTTTACTCTAACAACCAATTAACACGCTACAACTCCATGGCTTTGCATACACTCAGGGTTCCCACGTCGGAAGATGGTGTAATTTTTTTCTTTCATTCTTAGGATTCCGCTAGGGGGCCAGGAAAGTCAAGATTCACTCACATCGGCTCTCCGGTGAATTAGACTTTTCCAATAGCCTAACTTTATCTCAGGTTTATGCATGTGTAATTTCTCAGTGCGCGGGTGTCTCGTGCAAACCTTGCCCACCTCGACCCCGTACTCTGGACGTTTCACGTGGGTAGACTGTCTACCGGGCAACTTCTAGCACACGCGGTGGGTTAGGCCTTGGAGCCGGCTGCTAGCAGCACGTGAGCAGGGAGCTGAGGTGATCCCATGCTCGACGGCACGTGACTCCCGCCCGAAGGCTCGTGCACCATGCTTGACCGTTCGTGTGATACGGCTGTGGCCACTAGCGCGCCCATTCCACTGGCCCAAACAGACCTTCATTCTAGCGCCTCCCTTCCACTGCCGCTAAGACACCTGCCTTCTGGCTTTCGAAACAACTTCTGCCACCCCCAACCCCTTGACAAGCCAATTCAGAAAACACTCCACTGCGACTGCGACGTAGACATCTCTGATGACGAGGACGGTTGGATCTTCTGGACAGAAAAAAGCAAGACCCGCATCACGGAACAGGAACGGGTGAGTTTGCCCGTTTCCAAGTGCTCCTCGCACTTCCGAAGGTACGGCTGTAACCGATATACCGAACCTTGCACTAGACAAGATTCGTGAAGGCGCGATCACTAAGCCCAGGTATGTCGACGCGACCTCGCTGCGCAAAAACGACAAGGCAAATTTTATGCATACAGTGGTGTACGACGAACACCAAGCCAACCGGCTCTGCACTATCACTCGCATAACCATGGCACCAGTTCCGCACAGAAAGCACGTTTCTGTGGAAATGACACTCCTCAGTCATAAAAGCTCGACGAGTTAAGGAGAGATAAGCATTTCGCCGAACGAAATGAATGACCAACCAATGTCCCGCCTTCACAACGGCCTGGGCGAAAGATTAAACGTCAACAGGCCAGGATGAAGCAACAAGGCGTTGATGATGTTTAATTCCGGGAAAAGCCCCCGCCGTGGGAGACATCTCTACGGGACCCTTCATTGGGCCTCATACAAACCGAAAGCACTGGTATGTTTGTTTGAAATGTCATAAGGAAGGACATATGGTGCGTCGCTACCCTAGAGAAGAATAATGTCAGAAATGCGGCGTAGGGCATGCCTTAAAGAGAATACAATCTCAAAAAACGCTCAGAAACACTAAAAAAACGCTAAGAAAACGCTAAAAAAAACTGCTCAAAAAACGCATGTTCAGGAACAGGCCACCTGAGAGAGAGAAAGAACGCAGTTTAATGGTACTGACGAGGTCTGTCCAGCAGATAGCCTAACAGATAGCCTAACAGGTCACCTGACCACTAGTTATAGCTGCCCAAACCGGGAAAAGCAGAAAAAAAAAACAATCATTAGACCGACGCTACAGCAGAGCATGAGCCGATAGCGTTCCGGGTCACGTTTCTCACCCCGAAGCAAGACTTGCAAGAATACTCCAAACAGTGCTAACCACTCGTCAAGAATGGACCTAAATGCCTCCAAAAAATAATCTGACATCGTTTCTGACCAGCTGCCGTTACGTCGTGACTACACGACAAAGAACGGCGCCTCCAAGATCTGGCTCGCATGAATTAGGATCTCCAAAAGACATTAGAAACTGCAATGCTGGAAGTTAAGTCACTCACGACGGAAATTAACCTGGAGCACAACAGCCAGGGGCAAATAGTTTCCCATTACAATATCGGCGTGAAAACTCCAAACAACGCTCCCACACACACTCGTAAGCGCCAACTAAACAGACAGCCTTAGCTACGAAATCGTGTCTCCTTCAAATTAAAGCCCGAGTTTTCGCCACGAAACCCCAAAGGAAACTCACAAAGAAATGTAAACCCTGAACACGAAACTCGACAATAGAAGCATATCCACCGCACTGAAACAGAAGCCCACCAAGCAAAAATAAATAGCATTGAAACGAAATTTAGACATTGCTGAAGCAATAACCAGCCTCAAACCATGATCACGGCCCTGCAGGAGAGCATGGAATCGCTAGTACCCTTGCATCAAAGCCCGAGTCAAGGAAAAGCCCCTGCACTCAGCGGGCTCCAAATCGATCCGTTCTATACCCACCCGTGAATGGGACGTAATTACCCAGTCATTTTGCAATGCAATTGTCGCAGCCTCACATCAAACGGCACAGACTTAAAAACGTGGCTCACCGAACAATTATCCTTTGCGAAGTGCACCATTGCCATTCTTCTGCAAGAGACTCGAACAGCCAACTATCACATCCCTGGAGATATCAGGTACCTTCTTTCCTCGATTACCCATCAGGCAACAGAAAAGCCTGCGGAACAGAATGGGATGTTCATTCGCACCGACCAAATATCCAACCTCATCGACACAAGAAAATACTGCACCTGCGCGCAGGAGACATCACAGCACGCATGCAGCTGGTCACCGGCTCAAAAAAATTTAAGGCGTATTCCTTGGTATCCGCATTCTACCGCTCAGAAACCACCAAAAGAACAAAGGGGTTCTTCTAGTAAATCCGAGAGTTCGAATGCTGTACCCAACAGACCAAATTATCATAGGTGGGGTTTTGACACCAAGCACACAACCTGGAGCTCTATCACCAACTTCCCACGAGGCAACGACCCACAGGCTACATTAGAAACGTATGGTTTATACCTTTAGAATAAAAGTTCTGCCCCCACTAGAATTGGTTTGCACAGAAAACAACAGGACACAAACCAAGATTTTACTTGTGCAGACGGGCCCCTTCTCCATGACTTGGATATTGCAACAGACCTTTGGGGTAGGCACAGCTACTCTATGTGGTTTGGACTAGAACGGGCTCCAATCTCTCAAGCGGACGCGGCGAATTGACCTTTCCGGAAAGTTGCGCGCGCCCCCAAGCGGCGGCCGCAAAGCAGCCTGGGAACTGTGAGCGCCGCAGCAGCCGCCGCCACTGCCGCCCGGGCCGCTCTTCACGTAGCTCTACCGTGCCAAACCGTGCCGTGCGCGCCAGCGCCTGTGGAGGCAGCATTTGTTGACGGTGCAGCTTCGGCGTTTAAATGCATGCAGAACATCTGCTATCCTGGACAGCTGTTTTGATAACTGGTTTCTTTTTCCAACTTCAGCATTCTTACCAGAGGCCGCATTTCTTCAACTGCTGCATTTTGGGGAGTTTTGTTTTTATTTTGTACATACTGCAGCCCCATGGGGCTATAGCACGAGTGGGGGGTACAGAAAGCATACATCCAGAGCTAACTACCAACAGACCGAGGCACATGACAACAAAAACCAGTGTGTATTCCATCGATTCAAGCTACACTATGTCTGTATTTGTTTGAACTACTGTTGCATAAGATGTGGCAAGTCTCATTGTGCAATTCTGAGCTCTTTTGCTGTTTTCGGCTGTGTGTAAATATGAAAATAGAAATGTTTATTTCAGTCTAAAAAAAGACGAGGCAGCTAGTATGGTATCATTACAATAAAAGGCACGTACACTTTTATTCCGTTAGCAAAACTAACCAATACCGACTAAAAGGTTAAAACTGTTCAGAGGGCGCTAATACAAAACACGCATAGTTGACATTTTGCTTACTTATCGATTGATAAGTGGTTCATGTGTGAAGTTGTTCAGGTAGCAACCAATTTTTCATATCTGGTTTGGCTTGTCAGCCATCGCATTTGAAAAAAAAACATACCACAGTATTCTCAAGTTCTTCACTTCTAGGATAAGTCGCTCAACGTGTCTCCTCATGTTGGCGATCTGACGTGTGCGTGTTTCCTCCGCTACTGTCAGTTGACGCCGACCATTTAACATGGGGAGTCTGTTCAATTTAACGCCAAGTTCACGGAGCTCATCTTCGATCAAGAATCATGGGTCAGTTATGACGAGCTGTCTGCTTTCTTTTCACACAGGAAGTACACCACACCTTAAAAGTGGGAAATAATATTTTCACAATGAGCGACCGAAAAGAAATAGTCGAAATGCTGAACCCACAACAGCAGAAACCCCGTTCCTTTATTGCCGCAGGAAACGGGCTGCAAGCAGTCGGTGTCGTTGGAGAAACCGCATCGTTGCCTGCTGGAGCGAAAGTATTGCTTTATCGCCCTGTTACGCGCTTTGTGCTAAAATTCATTACAAAACGGGTGTTTATTACTCTGAGCTGACAGGAGTGTCTCGACAGTGCTGCATATCACTAGTTCGTCTTGGATGCCTGGAAGCGGGACAAGCGCTTAGGAGGGTGGCGTTTCGTGCACTTCGCGGCAGCTAGAAACAAAACATATAAGAAGCATAATTTACGTTATAATGCTGGGCTTACCTGTCTTTACCGGAGGACACCTCTCGAAGAAGACCCGGTGAGGAAAAAATGGTCGCATACGGTTCATGTAACATTTGCGTCTGCTCGCATTGAAATGGGCTCCACATATCCTGTGATGCTAGGACGGCTCCCACAAAGCGAATCGGCCATCACGACCCTGGCGATTTATCCGGCGAACCCATTCCTTTTTAAGTTTATTGTCCTTCGGAAGCTTGTGCACTGAAACATGCCGGTCTCGTAGCGTATTGTCTCAACCGAGCACACAACACGTTTGTCCGCCTCCTGCAGCTTCTTTGGCGCCATATCGTCAGTCTCGAGTAAACTACAAACGCTAAGGCAGGTCGTAAACAAGTGTAGCTTTACAAATGCGGAAATGCATCAGGAATAACGTGTGCACACGATACGGGCTTCTTCGGTTTCCCACTCGGCTCCCCGCGGGCTGCCGGAAGCAAGAGCTGGTTATTTGTATTTTTTTCGGGGAGCTCAAGGGTCACATTTGTTTTCCATTTCCTCGTGTTAACAAATTTTTCTTTTCCCGCGGGCAGGCAGAATCGCGAAGACCCGTTTTAACTGGCAGCAGCTGGTTCCACTCTGCAAGCTAGCAGACGACAAAAGGTTCTCATGCGGTGCAGGCAGTTTCAGAAGGATGCGGAGTTTATTTGTTATTTTGGGTTCAATGGTTTAAAGAGGCTTCAATTGATGCGCAACATAACTTTGGAAGCACAGCGTTTCACTCTACTTAAACTTTGCCCTTTGACGGGCTCGCGCCACGCACGCGGCGCGCGGCGCGACCAGCCCGTCGCCGCTCGCACCGCCCGCGCACGCAGTTCCCATGACGCCTTGAGCGGGCCCGCCAGGGGAAGGAGCGGCGCTGCAGTTTCTGGAAAGGTCTATTACAACCACCAACTGGGAAGCCTATTGACAATGCTCAATCTACCCAACTCAAGCGCACGAGATGAGTAGCCTCTTTAACAAAATAGAGCGTGCTTAACAAGCAAGCTCTCTGTGTTCCACAATAGAGAAAGACTGTCCTTGCCTGACCAGCGCTGGCTATACCTATGGGATACCTAGAACGTTCTCCTGAACCACTGCAAATGTAATGGGAGATAATTTCGAGCCCTCAAGCCAGCCCGGCTCAAACATACAGAATTAAGCAATACGAAAAACTAGTCTTTAGAGCGTAGGACATACCACTGTGATAGCTTCAACAAAGACACCTCTACTAAAAACATGTGGAACACATTTCGATATTTTCATGGCAAGAGAAGCACTGGTAACTGTAGTGGCAAAATTGCTCATAGCATTGGGCATTCTACGGAACAATTTAATAGTAGGCGGCTTACAACTTCTTCCCCCACGCCAGCCTTACAGCTCTAGCTCCCCACCATCGCGGAAATGTTACGGACAAAGCCAGTGGGAATTCTAATTTACTATGGCGGAAATGGAGACTGCCCTTCCCCAGGTTAACAAGTGCAAAGCTCTGGGTAAAGACGGTATCCCGTGGGCTATCATTCAGAAGTTAAAGGAACAAAAAAAAACAACTCTTGCTCCACCTACTCAACGACGTTTGGAAATCTGGCTCCATTCATGCCTCCATAAAACAATCGGTTATATAACCGATCCCCAAACAAGGAACCCCAACTAACCACGTCCGCACCCTCCGACCATTCGTTCTAACCCCTACAACCCGTAAACCTCTTAAAAGGACGGCTGCCAATAACCTGACTTACCACTTTAAAGAAATGGCCAACCACGTTCACTTTGGTCGGACTGGTTCCCGCCCCAACGTGGGGTTTCATAACAGTATGTGGCTTCTCAGAAGGCTCTTCAACTTAGCTCGACCAGGCTCGCCATCAGGACAACCACATCATCTGCTGGCAGTTGATCTGCCGAAGGCATTCGACACCGTGTCGCACGAAGCCCTACGGGCCGAAATTGAAAACAACTATCCGGGCAAGCGGATTTACAATTACGTTGCCAGTTTCTTAGAAAATAGGTGGTCAGAAATCCGAACGGGCAATGCCCATTCCAAAACTTGTTACAATGACCGCAGGGTACCACAAGGCTCCACAATATCACTCCTCCTCTTTAATTTGGGGATGAAAAAGGTGCAACTGACGCACACAAAACCAGCGGCATAGGCCTCAGCATCTATGCGGAATATATAACGCTGTGTACAGAGCAAGACGCCTATCGTACAACCGAGGGGGCGTACCTTCCAGAAATCTTCTCGCCCTTGAAAACGCCATCCACACTGCAGGAGTGCATCCCTCTCCGGAAAAGTCTACTCTACTGGTTTTGAGTGACAAAGAACCCATAAGGCGAAAACTCCACCTTTACCTTCAAATTCCAGAGATTCCGCTCTCCTCGTAAGGTTGGATCCGCCTTCTCGGCGTTCTTAAAAGTCACACAGGCAACGTCACAGAATGGCCCAAGCAGATCCGACACGGCTGGGAAGACAGAGCCCACCTTATCCACAGAACGGGCACACAATTCGGTTGCGCAGGCCCCGCCGTCATCCGTAACATCGATATAGACATTTAATTTCTCGGCTAACCTATGGCGCGACCTACTCAACCTGACTCATACCCAAATAAATAAAGGTAGAACTTTACATAACAAACTCCTTCAAGTTATCACTGATCTCCCTCGCCACGCCTAAGCTAAACGACTTGCATACTTTTGCCTCGCTGCCACCGACTGAACCAAAACTACAAGCAACGCGCGACAACCATTGCGACCGTGGCGAACTGACCGTTCAGGGCCGCCATCTTATCTCCTACCATGAGACACGAACTTTCACACTGTTCCCGTCAGCAGACACTTCTTTGTGCCGAAACCCACCTTGGCAATGGACAAAACTCGTAAATCACAAACCAAGGTCGACAAAAGAGCGCAAATGGCATAAAAAAAAAAAACCCGCTGTCTCGCTTCCAACACCTATTTGAACCTGGCAAATATGCCATATGCACTGACGCCGCATTAGCATCACACCGATTTACGTGCGACGTAAACCACTTCAACGACCCGATTGTGAGAGTACATGACGTTCTCTACGGAATCAGAAATCGATCCACTCATAGCAGCACTTACGGTCATTCTACCGACAACCTCACTGTAAAGATAAATCTCCCGTCCATCAGGAGAAAACACAATCCATTTAAAGTCGCCATATATATTCTGATAAAGCAGAGGCGATCAGCGCAATGCACTCACCAGAAACTCAAGACTACATCTCCAATGTAGTTAAAAGAACCGTCAGAAACCTCACTGAATTAAATGACACCACAATTCTTATAGAATGGACCCCGCGGCCATCAGTACAACCAAGGTTACGAGATGGGCCATCGAGCGGCGTCTGTTTCACTTCGTACCCCCCAGAACTTTCATGCGACGCCCGCCCCTCTTCGCGAACCTGCCCTGATCCACCCTGTCGTTGAGCGTCGTATCCGAAATATGCGGCATCGCCGACCACTCAAGGAAACGACCCGAAAGCAAGACCCACCACAGCACGAGGACACCCCGCGAGGCCTCCAGGTTCTTCTACACAAGCCCACTCCGGCATAGCGGTCACTCTTTACGCCCGCGACCGGTGGACTTTGCACCGGCGTTTCGGCAGAAAGAGACGAGATGGCTCCACACCTGCTCGCCCTCCTACCCCTTCCTGCCCCCTGTGTAGTGCCGACCGGCCCACCATACACGACCTTCCCTGGGGCTATGCTGGACTCTCATTCATTCATTCATTCATTCATTCATTCATTCATTCATTCATTCATTCATACTTTATTTACTGGATCGCAGCCAGGGATAACACATTATTGACACAATTCATCAGCACAACATATTTAATATAAAGCCATTCACATAATCACCCGGAGCCATCCTCAATTTTACACCCAAGACTATTTGCACCAGTATAACGTTTTATCGGTTGAAAAGTTGCTTCAGTGATGCTTAAGCTTATTATTTTTCAAACCCTTGTGTTTCCAATAGCATTTTCATTTTATCAACTACTTCTCCTGAGGAAACTAGAACAGCACAAGGTTTGAATCTCTGAGAAACCATTTACTACCACTTGTTCAAACTAATTATGGCAAAATGACTCCACCGTTTTCTGCCAATATAACTTAGGCACACTAAACTACCTTAAACCTTCTTATGGTACGGTGTTAAAGGCACTACTGTACAAACGGCATAACAATATTTAAAAGCCGTAATCTGGGAATCTTTTGATTCTTTGTTACCTTAAGCATTTTGTTACAATTCTCGAAAAAGTATGAAAGAGAAAACAATTTATAAAGCAGTGTACTTGACTACGAGTTCGCGCCTAAATGAGAATAGATAATAAAACCCTCAAATTTTAAACATGTCTCCCTTTTTTACCATGTCATCTAAATGGTTGCATCATAACTTGAATAGGAGGCAACACCTCTTCGTCTTTGTTGTGTCTGCCAAATTTTTTCAGAGATCTAGAGGCAGATCAAAACCCCCGGTTTTACAATTTTAGTATTGCCGCGAACCTTAGGGCTCAGTTATTTGCAACTTGCAAAAGATAATAGTACGGCAATGTTGACTTCGTGTGCAGGGCCTCGTGACAACAGTCACGATGCAGCACAGCACAGAACCAAACGTAGCGGCATTAAAACCATTGAATTGTAACAAGCTGGAAGTACTCACAATCTCATATCACTGGTGGTCGGTTGGTTAACCCACCACTGCCGCCGCCGCTCTCGAAAACGGCGACAGAACCTACGCTACAGTGTATTCTGTGTACATTAGACACGGCTGTAAGCCACTATTACGAGAACGACGAGAAAGAAAAAAGAAGACACCTACACATGAGGGCGCAGAGATCCCCACTAAGCAGCGGCCTGGTAGCGACAGTAGACTGCCCATGACGTAATGCTGTTTTCTTTGTGTTCTCTTTGAAATGTCGCATCGTTGAAGCTCTCGTCTAAAATCATTGCAAGTAAAGTCACTGAAGGTATACGAAACTATCGACATCAGCGGGCTACGCGCGGGTAACAATGTGATGTTGTCGCCAGACTAGCGTAAGCGCTGCGGCCGCGTCGTCTAATTCGCATAGCAATCGCTGTCGCGGGTGTGATAGCTTTTCTACAGCGAGAGGATTATCCCTTTTTGGAATGGCATTTGAGAATTCCGTGTAGTTTAGGAACCAAATAAAGGACAGGCTTCATCCGCAGCGCCGACTCATGTTTCTACTAATGATTTTTATGGTGTAACCTGCAGTAGAGTGAACTGGGATAAATGTTGCGGTTTTTCGCACGGAGAGTGGGCAGTAACCCCAACGTGTTTCAAAATGTCAGCTGGTAGACAACGCCAGCACGGTATCTGGTAGTGCCTTTAGAATACTATCAGGATAGTGAAGAGTGTTGGAGTGAGGAAGTGACGGGTCTACGCGAAAAAGCCAAGAAATGGGGAGGCTGTGCATTATCAATTTTCGCAAGTGCCACCATATGTACCCTTTGCCTCTTCGCCAAACTGCGATATGTCATGTACATATTACATTGTTCAAGGATGCATGTCTAGAAGATTCACGTTGCCTTTGCTGTTTTCCTGTGGGGTTCGGTGTGGGAGCGTACGAGCACAAGTATTCTACGAAGTGCGAAGCACGGAGGATTTCGTGTTCGCCACGTGTTTGTACTGCGAACTTTGAACCGTTTTTTTCTTAAACGATGCGGAGGATGCTTTTCTGCGCACGTTTTTGCAGATGGCTCTTCCCAATGTACTGCCTGAGTTTGTTGTGTCCTTCAGTAACAGGGGACGTAGAAGATATAGTGGGTTTTTGAAAGACGCTGTTCATGCATTTCGGTTTCTGGATCTACGTTTCTCTTTAAATTATATATATACTGTGTTTACAAAAATTCTAACAAAATATTTGAAGGATATTGTCACGAACCACGTATGGGTTTGTTTATTTATTGTTTGTTTTTACTTCCCGGCGACGCCCGGCTGTGTTATCTGTGTCCCAAGCGAAGCGCGTCTTTCATTCTTTTTTTTTTTTGCCGCAAGGGCTATCTCATTCAGACAAGCAGACTGTTTCATCTTAACGTCACTCGCCCAGAATAACCTTCTCTGATATATAATATTCTGGATGTAAATCGACGGTTCCAGAAACACTCGCGCCGAAAGATAAAACCCTGCGTAGCAGACGTCGCGGCATTCCTTTCAACGATCCTCGCCTGCGCAAGTCAATTTGTTGACCGCTGCTTCGCCGCCTCTGTATTTTTCTGAGTTGTTAAGGGAGCACAAGCTCGCTCCAATAAACTAGTTTTCCTTGAAGATACCTGCGTCTTCTTTGGCCACGTGACATCTGGTGAAGGTGCTGGGTAAATGCCCCCTACGCCCTCGTCAAACCGACAAGAAAGTCCCACTCGTGCCCCCGCCGACAACAAGGTCTTCAGCCGGAGTTTGGACTGCTTCCGGATAAAGTAAAGAAAGAAGACGTCGTCACCACCACCATTATCAACGCAGGCACCACGAGCAGCACAACCCTCGTTCTTCAACAGCCCCGGAACCCCCATCGTACCGCGGATCCCCCGGAGAAGACCATGAGGAATGGTTGAAAAACGTGGAGCGCGTCCGCATCTTTAACAGGTGGGATAACGAAGCAGCTTTCCGCCATGTCTTCTTCTCCTTAGAAGATACTGCACGAACGTGGTTTGCACACCATGAAAGCTCCCTTTCCGACTCGACACTCTTTATCAGGGAGTTCCTCAAAACATTCGCCACCGTTGTGCGGAAGCAACAAGCCGTCCGTTTGTTAGAAACGCGCACGCAACACCCGAACGAAGGGGTCGGGATCATCGTTGAGGAGATGACGCAACTATTTCGCGGCGCGGACCCCGAAATGATGGCAGAAAAGAAGTTACGCTTCTTGATGCGCGGTGTGAAAGAGGAACTGTTTGCTGGGCTTGTCCGCAACCCGCCCAAAATCATCGCCGAATTCGTGACCGAAGCCAGCACGATTGAGGAGGCTCTAGAAAGGCGTGCTAAGCAGGATGACAGCAACTTCGTTGGCGCGGCCAATGCGAACTACGTCAACAACATGCGGATTCCGGCTGATAGCCTACGCGAAACCATCCGCGCAGTGGTGAGGGAGGAGCTGCAAAAACTTCTCCCAACGCCGCCACAACCCCAAGTCACTTCCCTTACCGACGTCACCAGGGAAGAAGTTCAGGAAGCCCTGGGTAAATCAACAACGCCAGAAGCACCCCGCGATCCCCACGCCATGACCTACGCGGCTGCTGCCCGTTGACCCCGCCCACCTGCACCCTATCGTTACAAGACTCCATACCGTCGTCCCCTGTCGCCGGTCCGACCATATGTGGTGCAAACCCCCACCCCGGGGAAGACCGACGTGTGGCGAACGCCAGATAATCGTCCGCTTTGCTACCACTGCGGAAAGGCCGACTACATCTACCGTCGCTGCCCCTACAAGATGCTCGGTTTGCAAGGGTCCTCCGTCGACGCACCCCCCACTACCCGGCCAGTGCCCATTGGAGGTCGATGAATACCTGTCCAACACGAGCCGTGGACCAGCCCGTTCAACCGATCGCCGTCGCCCTACCCATACCATTCGCCCAACCACCGTAGCAATGCTGATTTCGCACATGGAAGGTCCCCAGCAAACGCGGGGGAAACTAAAAGCAGCGACTTCTGGAGGTAAAGTTGCACGACCGCGGAAAAATAAAAACCCTCCAACGACGCAACGACTCGCGGAAGACGATGATTCCCGACATTCCCTCAGCCCGACGACCCGATCTAGCCCGGACGTGACTCCTGAACACGACGACAACCACACGGCACGACGCGTACCCGACATGTCCGAACCTGCCGCTGAGATGACTACAACGACGACGCACAGTGCCCGACCGTCAACATGCACAAGCCGAGATGCGACGCCCCGACGCACACGGAACTCGAGCAAGGCAGCGTCGGACGTCCAGTTGTCCATCGACGGCTTCGACGTAGTCGCCCTCATCGACACGGGAGCCGACTACTCGTTGATGAGCGGATCATTCGCGTCCAAGCTGAAGATAGTTACGACAAGATGGAACGGTCCGCATATACGACCAGCAGGAGGCCATCTCCTAACGCCAAGTGGAACGTGCACATCACGCGTGACCATAGACGACATCACGTACCCTGCTGCGTTCGTCATTTTGCCTCACTGCTCCCGAGACGTAATTCTCGGAATGAACTTTTTGACGGACAACAGCGCAATAGTTGACCTATAAACCAAGTCAATAACTTTTGCTTCCGATCATTCCACGAAGCCGCAGCCGAACCCCGAACACCGTGCTGCTGTAAGGATCACCGACGATCATTTCACCCTACCACCTCATGCAAGGTTGATGGTCGCCGTCTACTGTGAAGACGCCCCTCCTGACGTGGTAGGTATTATAGAGAGTGACAAAAGGTTGCTTCTCGGCCTGGGTGTCTCTATCCCAAGAGGCATCGCGAGCTTTAACCAACGCCAATCCCAAGTTTTAGTCAATAATTTCACCGAGAAGCACGAGCATCTAAACAAGGGCGCTGAATTTGCGTTCCTCGAAGAAACGCAAGATGCAAGTGACGTGATCACAGTTGTTGACTTCGAATGTGCACTCGCAGATGCTTTCAAGCAGCGGCATCCTTTCAACGTGAACCCGGCGCTGGCGCAGGAAAATTATGACAAATTATCGGATTTGCTCCGTCGCTACAGCGAGTGTTTTTCCTCGAACTCAAAAGTACGTCAGACACCCCCAGCGAAGCACCGAATTATAACAGAAGAAAGAGCCCGACCTACCCGACAGTCATCATGCCGCCTGTCTTCGCACGACCGAAAAGCCGTCCAGACACAAGTCGAAGACATGCTCAGCGACGACATTATACAGCCATCGAAAAGCACCTGGGCTGCTCCGTTCGTACTCGTGAAAAAAAAAGACGGCACATTGAGGTTCTCCGTTGAATACCGGTGATTGAAAATCACCAAACAGGACGTCTACCCCCTGCCACGAATCGATGACGCCCTCGACCACCTCTGCCGCGCGAAGTACTTCTCATCAATAGATCTGAAGACAGGGTACCGCCAAATTGAAGTGGACGAGAGAGATTGAGACAATAGTGCATTCATAACCCTGGACGGCCTATACGAGCTCAAGGTGATGTCGTTTGGGCTATGCATGGTGCCAGCAACGTTTCAGAGAGTCATGAACACTGTGCTAGCTGGCCTGAAGTGGCACACCGGCCTCGTATACCTCAACTACGTTGTGGTATTCTCCCGGCCTTTCGACGAAGACCTTGCAAGGTTGCACTCTGTACTTCTGGTCATCCGTACGTCGCGGTTAACACTGAAGCCCGACAAGTGCCGCTTTGCATACGACGAACTCAATTTTTTGGGCCATGTCGTATACGCTGCGTGAGCCCGGCCTGACCCTGCGAAAACGTCAGCCATAGCGAACTGCCTGAGACCGAAATATAAGAAGGGCGTGCGGAGATTTCTGGGACTGTGCGCATACTACCTGTGCTTCGTCGCTGGCATTGCTCGCATTGCAGAGTCACTGACGCGCTTAACGAAAGATAGCACCCCCTTCAGCTGGGAAAATGCCTAAGAAAAAGCATTCTGCGAGCTGCAACAATGCCTGCAAAGCCCACCCGTGCTCGCGCATTTCGACGAAGTCACCTCGACAGAAATGCACACGGACGCCAGTGATATAGGCTTGGGTGCCGTCCTCGTACAAAACCAATGCGGGTGCGAAAGCTTAATCCCCTATGCAAGCCGTGGTCTGTCCAAAGAAGAAAGAAACTACTCAGCCGCTGAGAAAGAGTGCCTCGCGATGATATGGGTCATTTCGGAATTTCGCTCCTACGTGTATGGAAGACCGTTCAAGGTTATGACAGACCACCATGCGCTGTGTTGGCTCGCAATATAAAAGGACCCCTCTGGCAGTCTTAGTAGGTGGAGCTTGCGCCTGCATAAATTCGACGTTATAGTAGTCTATAAATCCGGCCTGCAACACTCCGGCGCCGACTGCCTGTCCCGCGCCCCCGTCGACCCACCCCCACAAACTCCGATGAGGACAGCGCATTCTTCGGAGTCTTGACAGAGAGCGACCTAGCCGCCCAGCAGCGTGCCGACCCCGACTTACGCGTCATAATCGACGCCTTGCATCCCATGTCACCCACCACGTCCGGAGCTGCCGTGACTGCCAGCGACGAAAGACGCCACCGACAAGAACCACCGGACTTCTGCAGCCGATCGCCGTCGCATCGAGGCCCTTCCAACAGATTGGAATGGACCTTCTGGATCCGTTCCCTATATCCCGATCCGAGAACAAGTGGATTGTCGTAGCGACAGACTACATGACGCGCTACGCAGAGACCGCCGCTCTTCCGAAAGGGACTGCACAAGAAGTGGCAAAGTTCTTTATAAGCCAAGTTGCGTTGCGACATGGAGCCCCGGAAGTCCTAATCACGGACGACGGAACGACCTTTACTGCGGAGCTGATGCAAGGAGTCTTATGCTACACCAACACGGATCACCGAAGAACGACAGCGTACCACCCCCAAACAAACGGACTAACACAACGTCTGAACAAGACAGTCGCAAGTATGCTGTCAATGTACGTCGACGTTGAACATCAGACATGGGAAGATGTGCTCCCGTATGTCAGGTTTGCGTACAACTAGGCTATTCAGAAAACTACGCAGATGACGCCGTTCGAGCTTGTCTATGGAAGAGAGGCGACTACGACGCTTGACGCCATGTATCCGAATGTAGAAGACGACGACCTCAACCCCGACGTCCAAGGATACCTTCATCGTGCGTAGGAGGCCCGCCAGGTCACTCGAGTTCATACAACGAACCAGTAGCTGGTGGATGCCGGGCGCTACAACCTCTGACGCCCAGACGCCGAGGACCACCGAGGGGATCGTGTTTGGGTTATGACAGCGCAGACTCAATGAGAAGCTCCTGCGACGGTATTTCGGACCCTACCAGATTCTACGACGTGTCGGCCAACTCACCTACGAGGTTATCCCCGATAGTGATTCCGGAACATCACGACGACTGCCGCGGCCCGAAGTCGTGTACGCGGTTGGCTTTCAACCTTACTATTCAAGATGACGGACTTTGTTGTTGTTTATTTGCATTTTCTTTTGTTTTAGCATCGGGTCGATGCACTCTTAGAGGGGGGGTAACGCTGCGAACTACGTATGAGTTTGTATATTGTTTGTTTTTACTGCCCGGCCACGCCCGGCTCTGTTTTCTGTGTGCCAACCGAAGCGCGTCTTTCATTCGTGATTTTTTATGCCGCAAGGGCTATCTCATTCAGATAAGCAGACTGTTTCATCTTAACGTCACTCAACCAGAATAACCTTCTCTTATCTACAATGTTCTGGATGTAAATCGACGGTTCCACAAGCACTCGTGCCCAAAGATAAAAGCCTGCAGAGCAGACTTAGCGCCATTCCTTTCGATGATCCTCGCCTGCGCAAGTCAATTTGATGACCGCTGATTCGCTGCCTCTGTATTCTTGTGTGTTGTTAGGGGACCACAAGTTCGCGCCAATAAACTTGTTTTCCTGGACGGCAACTGCGTCGTCTTTGGCCTCATGACAATATTCCTTTTTCGTTGCCCCTTTAATTATCAATATGTAGTAAAGGACATTCTCAAAATGTTTTGTCGCCTGTAAAAGGGATGGTTATCCCAGCGTCCGTGAAAACGTTTTCCTTAAGCTGCACACATGCAAACTTTTCTTTTACCCGCTTCCAGTGAAGACTTGGATGCAGGAAAAGGGCTTATGTGAGGTGTCGTCTAGCACGTGTTTTTTATGCTAGAAACCGGACACTGTGGAGCATGTTTTCATGAAGTGTTAAAAACCTATCTTCTTTTGGAATGTCCTGAAAAGAAGCATGAAGAAAGAATTGCCTGTTACACCGCAGGCCATACGGTATCTGCCTGTTAAGTGTTGGGACGGAGTGCCGTGTGATGTCAAAACGGCTGTAGCATTGCATTTAATTTTGAGGTCGCGTGTGGCTATACGCCGTGCGGATGTACACGCCCCAACCCTTAGCGAGTATTTCGCACAGAGCATGGTTTCAATGTACCATATTGCTAAAACCCAGGGTCTCGAACACAACTGGTTACCAATTCTTTAGTATTTGTATATGTTGTTTATTTTAAATCCTTCCGCCAACCAAAGCATGGTCAGAATTTTGGTCTGGTGTTCATACTGGCAATAAAGCAACAAACGCCGTAGCTTAGTGGCTAAGGCCTTGTGCTTCTGATAACGAGAAGATAGGTTCGATTCCCGGCCGTGGCAGCCGCTTTTATGATGTAGGCGAATAGCTAGAACGCCCGTGGGTCGGACACTTTAGCGCACGTTAAAGTCCCCAGATGGTCAAAATTAATCCGAACCCCCCTGCAACGGCGCGCCTCATCCCCTGTGATGTTCCGGCGCGTAAAAGACCATTCACAATTGAACAACAGACTTCAACAATTATGTTTTGCACGATAAAGTTATTGACGCCTAGGGCTTTCCCGTGTGCCGTAAAACCTCCCGGAACTGGGCGCCCAGTTGAGGCTCCACCTATTTGTTTCTCAAGCGCTCAAAATTGCACGAGTGGTTTCGGTATAGCTCATTTTATCACTATCTGGTTGTTTTTGCAGGATGGTGACCAATATTATTTTCCCACAACTTTTATTGGGACAGTTCTGGAGCTTGTAGTTGCGCGTAGGTGATAAAAATTGATCATAAACGCTGTGAGTATGTGAAGGGGCGTACACTGGATTTCTTACCGAGAACTCAGGGGCGAAAGTCTTGGTGATGAGTATGCGCAAGTGTGTACTCAGAATTTTTGTCGGGGTTTTATGAGGCAGCTGTTGCTGACAAAAGTGCAAAAACACTTGGATAACAAACGTAACGATTTAAATACAAAATATTGTTTTTAAAAAAAGTTACATCCACATGGGACGCAAAGTGGCCTCTACCTAAGCTATATAACTTGGGCTGGCTATATACCGTGTAATAAGTTATATATGGGGCGAGAGGTTGAGGCAATATTATTCTTCCCTCACAGAACTTCCAAGCAATCACTTAAAAAAACCCCTTTGCTCCTTATAAATGAAGCCGTCCGACCTCAACCATTCAAGTCAACCATTCAACCATTCAACCCTTTTTAATGTTTTTCTAATAAACGCAACTGAACTTTTTAGTTCAGGCACAACGTCACTGCGACAACTCTCGTGACAAGTCCAGAAGTTCACGGTGAGAACCAAGCCTTATGTGGTCGGCGGCAAACACGTACGGATGGGTTCCAATAAATGGCGCATATTCGTTTTGCAGTGGAGTAAAGAAGACGGTACTTTCCATGTTCCAGTAAACTTAAACTCACCTAGGCAGTTAGGCCATCTGGCGGCGGGTTTGAGGTACGAAAATAATATATGTCTCAGAGTGCTGCGCGCATATGGAGCAACCGCCTCGCAGAGCCAAACGCACCCAGTTAGGCACTTTTGCTTGGCGCGACAGACGACCTCACTCATTGATAACTGCTGAATAGGTCTTCTGTTGAAAGTCATGCATTTTGCGTTAGCTAGCTTGAAGTGTCAAACCTGCATTATCTTGCTCAGCCAGGATATCGTCAGTGTCTTAGTCGAGCGATTGGCAAGGTTGAAATTGACACTCTAGGCAATCCGCATCGGGTAAACCCTGGATGAAGCCTGAGAAGTGCCGCTTAACGTACTGGCAATACAGTTTTGGGGCATGTCTTGCAACAACGTTATGAAAGCCAGCTTTAAGGGGCCGAAGAACACCAAAGCCGTGTGATCGTAGTTAGAATTGGTAGAATACTACGTGTGCCCTATCGAAAACTTCGCAAAATACCCAAACCGCTCACGTGCTTGACCTAAACAGTGTTCAATTCTGCTCCCCCACAACAATTGGCCATGTCACGTCACTTGAATTGACACACTTTGCTCTAGAAGCATGTGTCAGATCCTGCTTATGGCATTCTCGAGAAAGAGACAGTACAATTCTTGTCGTCAATAGCCTTGTATTCCCGCTGTTCGGCCGTTTTCACTTTGTTTGTCCTCCCCTTGGCAGGCTGGGATGAACTGAAGACGTCGCTAGAAGGGTTCCGCTTAAGCAATCACCTGGCATTCGCGGGGGTGGCGTCCACTACACAGCAGCGTCGGCCACTGATGGGCTAGAGCGGCGGACGTCAACGCTGTAGCCCGGTCATGCTTTGGCAGAAAGGAAACGCCGGGGAACGTCTTTCGAAGGGTAAGAAGTAGGGCGACAGACTCGGCTACTGCGTCATATCTCTTACTGCCTTCCCGTCAATCTTGTTTATTTTTTCGCCTCCAAAGCACCCTGCTCCACCTCAGCCGGTGAATAAAAATCAGTGTCTGTGTCCCCGTCCCCACGTGTGGGCGTAACTTAGTCGCTAAGAGGAAGGGCTCTCGTTCAGCTTCTCTTTGAGCCATGATTCAATCACTCGCGGTGCCAGTAGTTTTATTTACCCTGGTTGGGAGTTGCTGTTGCGCGAGCGATGAAACTGTGGGCTAGTAGAGGTAGAAAGCTTTGCTTTAAAAAGATTACATCGTCCCCGTGTGCTTACGCCTTTCGACAAACACGCGAGACAGAAATGCATACCAACGCAAGTGACGTATTGTTTAGTTCCGTTGTATGCAATAACTGCAGCGAAAAAGCAATCGCTTACACCAGCAGTGATTTCTTGAAAGATAATGCTCTTGGCAATCCGGAAATTGTGCATCTGTGTAATACTGCCATTTAGAAGTTTCGCCCGCATGTCTACAACAGCCCATTTATGTGGCAACGAGCCGTGCATTGTGCCGTCTTTATGACAATTTCTAGGGCATGCCACGCCCACACCGTTTTACGAAAATTCGCCACAGCTGGCAAATTGAAAAAATTAAAGCGAAATTACATTTGGCCTGGATAGCAGCCGCAGAATTCACAATGTCCGGAGCTGTCATGACAGCAAGCGATAAAAACTGCCGCAGACTCGACCCGCTAGTACTCTGCAGCCGAATGCGGTACCATCAATGCCCTGATCCAACAGATCAAAATTGACCTCCTGCACTAGCTGTCAACGTTGGGAGGCGAAAATGGGTGATTTTACAAGCCAAAGGTTACATGACGCCTCGACGGACTACACCACTCACAGGAGGTCGCGTAATTCTCTCTCCACCAAGCTGGGCTGCTATATTAATTAAGCCCCTGCAGAGAGTTTTGGAGGAGCACACTGGCGATATATGAAGTGACACAAATGTACAACGCGGCGTAACATGCTGAGGGCTCTGCGAGCGCAACTGTTCTTTTGTGTAAGCGGCCGGTAGCGTACTGGACAGATTACAATGGCGGTTGGCAGACGCTGTGCATTGCAGACGGCCTACAGGATATAATTTAACACGATCAAAAACTTTCGCAGGAAGGCAGCAGGTGGGGATTCCGGAGACAAGGAGCACGCGCTCCCCATGTACAATTATGGTACAAGGGTTGACACGAAGGGATGCGTCTAGAAGAAGAAGGCCATAAACCTGATGGAGGGAAGAAATAGAGGAATTCATGGCTAAAATGTGGACTCAAGCAGCGCAAAACATGACCGGTTGGAGATCACGTGGTGAGGTTGTCGTCCTGCATGAGACCCGTATTGGCTGCTGCTGCTGATGATGAAATACATATATTTTAATGTATCCGCTGAAAAACGTTCGCACACTGTGACTGTAATATTATTGCGGAGCCGCTGGGTAGTTTTTACTAAGTCAGCATGAGCACAGCCAACGTCAGGGTAGAAGGGTTTTCAATAGTTTAAACTAAAACAAAGATGTATTCCCGACTACGATTTCCGAGGCTCCGTCCCGCAATTGCGGTTGTGATGTACTTTACGGGGAAAAAAGTAGTGTGCGTGCGGTTGCAGCATTCTGGACGTTTGTGCAGGGCATGCAACGACAGTTATTTAACGAAGTTCGATCCAGGTGTTATCACACTGCTCATAAACCTGGTTAGGGGTTTGACAGGATCAGAGTAGATTGTTAAAAATGAAGCGCAGTTCTCGGACTTACAGTGAAGAGCGACAGAAGGCGTCAGCCTCTTCACATTTTTGACTTGGTGACTACGAAAAACAGATGTAATCCTTGTGACGCCGACGAGCCGAGCGACGAAGACTCTAGATGGAACATTGGGGGAGAGGCACCGTGGCTCGGGTTTCCAAAAAAACGTCAAACGCTTAATGGCATCCAAGTTGTGAAGGGCGCAATGGAACTACGAGAAGTTCGAAACATTTCTTCGGGACAAATTTGGTTTGGGCTATTAGAAAAAATGATTTTGTAGCGGCAAAAAAATTTCGGGTTTCACATAACGTTCCCAGTATGGTGTGTATTCATGGATCAAAGCTCCGTGTTTGAAGTTGTGTTTTAGCCATAACTGCTAATGCAGAGGAACATCTTATTCAGGCAGTTCAGATGAGTGTCGATGTCCGGGGAAAAACAAAGCTGTCGTCCATATGTGGAAGTGCCGCTTTTTAAATCAGGACGCACAAAATATCAACCATCATATGTGGAACGAGCATTAAAGTTGCCAAAATACAGGAAGTCGAACTTCTCAAGCTCAGAAATGCTAGGCGCCTCCCCTTTCCGCAGTACCTCATGATATCCAAAGCGCAGATAGAGGGAAAAAACTCAGCTCCTGTAACATTTCAACGTTGTCATCTGTCCGAATACAGGCGTCAATCCCGATTGCACAGTACACACGGCGGTATTCGGCAAGAGCAGTATGGAGCTGCTTTTTCGTACAACCATCACAAATTTCGCCTGAGTTGAAGCACCGGATGTCCCATTCTTGATTATGCTGTTAGTCACATGTTCATAGGTTACTTCGCTTGCTTTTTTACTGAGTGTTCCTTTGGCGATGCACCTTGTGGCCACACGAGCAAAGTTGCGGGATAGTGACATTTTCAAGATAAACGTTTCTGAAAATTTTACAGGCAATCTATACTTTTCCGCTCTCTAAAAACGATGAGGTTGTGAAGCTCAGCGACGAATTACTATGGTTCGTCTGGTGTTGGAGCAGCAAAAAAAAACGAGGTAAGATTAGTTGAAGATCAAGCGGCCAATAGTCGGAGGCTATACCGCCAGCATTTTTCTGAGGTTGTGAAAATCATAGCCAGTCGTGAGGTAGTCTGGTACAAAATATAGACCGAGTGTTCATATAAAGAAATCATGTGTCCGTGAAGGAGACTAGTAATTCGGACTCGTTGGTGTCTACGTGATGCTCGTATTGACATGAAAAACAAAGAGCAAGGTGGGTTGTGCCATCAACTTGCGCCCAAAAGATATATTCTCTGAAGTGCATAAACAGAATAACACTAGAAGTGGCATTTGAACGGATACGTTCTAGTGTCGTTACCTCCACACAGGTTTGGAAAATAAATGCACTGAATGCCGTATGAACCGTTTCACACAAGTTCGATCAACACGGAATTCATATATTAAACGGCAAAATACCTTGGTTTTGAACAGAAAAAGTGCAGGATAAAAACACTGAATCAATGTCGTATACACCGTTTCACACACGTGCGATAAAAGCGGGATAAAAATATGACAGAGCAAAATAACTTCGCGGTGAACAGAAAGCGGGTTGGATGAATATCTGACTGAACTTCGTATTCATCGTATCACACACGTGTGATAAATATGGGATAAAAATTTTAGAGGGTAAAATAACTTCATTTTGAAAGGGAAGAGTTCAGGATTAATAACTGACAGAATGGCGTATGCACCGATTCACACAAGTTCGCTAAATACGTGATAAAAAAATGTCAGGGGAAATTAACTTCGTTTTGAACAGAACAAGTGCAGGATGAATAAATAACCAACTGAATGCCATATGGACTGATTCACACACGTGCGAAAAATACGGTATAAAAATATGACGGGGCAAAATAACGTCATTGAATCAGAAAGAGTGCAGGGTGAATTTTAATGCTCTTCTTGACGAGTGTAAAAATCTATGCCATAACACGCGCGGTGCAGACAGCTAGGGATTTTTATTGTTGGTAGGTCTTGTGCTCTGCAAAGCGTATGACAGTAATGTAACTTTTATTGTGCGAGTTCAAACGCCCCATTTGAAGAGGGGAAGAGCTGCATATGCGTCAACCAGCGGAAGTGTTCATAAACGTTCAAACCAGCTGTAAATATATTCGTAGGCTTTTAAGAGTTTTTCAGTTCTGCACTCCTCGCCTGTTCTGTTGAGCTGAGGTGACGCCTCACGGCCGATAGAGATCCGGACCGTGCATAGCGCAAGTGCCATCTGTATGGGGCAAGAAAATATATTAGGTTGTGAATTTTATCTAGACTTTATGTGTGCAATGACTAAAAAGCATCATGTGGAGCCAAAAGATGGTATTCGAGACTCGTCACTGACTGTGTACACACGCTTATAACCTTAATGCGCCACATGATACGGTGGTTTTCTTGAGAAACAGATGGGAAGATAGTACGGCGCTTTAACAGAATAGGCTTTATTACATTCGCAGCAGAGTGGGAGACGGTTTCTCCTCACGGTGTGTCCACCTTGCAGACATTACCGTTCTGTTTACTTTACAGCTGCTATCACTCATTTTTTCAGGTATCTTACTTCTTTTAGAGCGAAGCTGTTGGTCTCTTGGCGGTCGGAAAAATTCGTACCATAAACAAAAAACCCCAGAAAGACTCAAACGTTCTAGCCTATGACGCGGAGCGTATGTGTCACGCAATCAGGCATACAACATATAGCTCATTATTTGTTAAAAAACAAAAAAACACGGGATGGAACCGCGTTATGGATTACAAAGCGCCTGTGAGCAAGGGAACCCCTTCCACAATGTGTTGCAGGCACAGATTATGTTTGCAGATTATGTATGAAGGCTAGGCAGAACTAGTATCACTACACTCGGGTACAAGGTAAGAACAACAGAAGTAGCCGCCGTGCCTCATCCCGCGGCCCGATGTTTCCCTGTGCAGCACAAGTAGTGCGTTACTGGGAAGATTTCATGTCATTTCATTTTATTTATTTCAACCATAGGTACCCTGATAGCATTACCTAAGTGGGGACGTGCGGAAAAGTATGACACAGCGTTATGAAAATGAAAATAAAGGATTAAAAGGGAACAAAGGAGAAACAAAACAAACAACTTGCAAATGTACACCAATAGTAGCAGCAAATACAGTATTTCAGTATAAAAATTACAACATAACGTGCCAAAGATACAGCAGTAAAAATTAAAAAAAAACACATGACGCACGTTTGATACGCACATTTTATGGAACATGGTTGAGCAATTTCTTGCTGAATAATTTACGGTCTGCGCATGAGGCTATTGTATCGGGCAAATGGTTACAGAGGGTTATTCTTTGAAGGAAGAATGAGTTGAGCCTTAATGAAAGCGGCAGGTTAGTCGTCCAATGGCGGTGCTGTGGCTAATACGAGAAGAGGTTCGGTGTGGCGGTTTCAAGTCAGGTGTCTGGATTTCGGGTGATAATAAAAGGCATGAAAGAGGCAGATGCCTGATGTGATCCGCGTGTCTCGAGAGAATGCAGGTTCAAAAATTGCTATGGTGCAGTGACGCTGTGGAGTACTCTACTGTGGAATTCTGTGAATGGAGTACTGTGGAATTCTGATCACTCTAATTATCTCTGTGTCATGATTTGGATGCGGGGTCAGTGCTGTGCTTAAATAGATATATATTCGCTTACCGCTTCCACTATATATATTATATATACATAGCCTGAAAAGACAAAAACTCACACAGAGCGCGAAAAAAATAACGTTAGTAGAGACAGAGACAAACGAGAGAGGCGTAGAAAATAGAAATAAGTTTACTGACGTTTCAGGGAAAGGACTCCCTTTCTAGAGTAGAAAGGGAGTCCTCTCCCTGAAACGTGGAGTACTGTGAGCAGATAAAGTAGGCTGCACGATGCTGTGTGGCTTCCAACATGTGGGTGAGGTATTTCAACACGACACGAGCCGTTTCCGTGATTTTGTGGACTCCATATGCTTCTTAAACGACTGGAACGACGACAAACAAACAAGGTGAGAAAATGCAGATGATATCACACATTCACACTATCTTCTTTCATAACGTTTGCGCCCGTTGAGATCCGGGTCAACCGATTAGTTGGAGTGATACCGTACACGAACTATTGCCGTTCTTAACTTGTTGCCGAGTATAAATAGAGCAGTTCTTGTTCAAGACGGTGAGAGCATGCGTCAGGCTATGCAGGACCCAGCATTTAGTGCTAGAGAAGCCTAGCCAAAGAGACCAGGGTGCCTAGACGACGAGAAACACTTCGACCCCACGCAAAAAGCAAAAATGCCCGTCTGTACAAGATTTCGGCGCAAGTTGGAGATTCCCATGTGGTCAAAATTAATCCGGAGGCGTCCACTATGACGCCCCTCATGGCCTGCGTTGCGTCGGCACGTTACACCCTACAATGAAAACAGTCAATCAATTTTGTACCATAACCCATCAGCACTTGTATTGGTTTACAACACCTTCACCAGACATCAACTTGCACAGAGTGGATGGAGACCATTTTTTGGACTGCTTTTCCAAACCAATATGCTAAAATTATTTTGCTAACCTCTACTGCTTTTCAATTGCCTTTTTTATTCTGCTTCAATCACCACTCGTTTGGAAGCACAACGACTTATCCTCTAGGATTGGCTGGGTTCCTTTCCACTCAGCCACTAAAGGTCTCATGGTTTCCTGTTTCGCCGAGCGGCCTACGTAGGATTCTTATGCCTGCACCTGCCAGCCAGTATGTGTCTTGTGGTCACCCAGCCCGCACAGGCTTCAAAGCGTTAGATGGTTTTGTAATAAAAAAACTTATTTTCCTCACACCTCGTACCCAGTTCTGTATATAACTACAAATTTGTTTTCTCAACCTCGCACTTCCTTTCTTGCTTGCCCTGAACGTTTTTAGGGTGCTGCCAGGTTTCATATACATTGTTCTGCCCTTTCTGGGTTTTTTCTTTTGCTGCGTGTATACTGTATTTGCTACATATTGCTTCTAAAATGTCGGCACTCGTGTCTTGACGACACATTCTCCCAAGCATTTCTTACTGCTCCTATGTCTTAATTTAGTGCGTCACGTGCCGATGTACACTGTTCTGATTCCAGGCAACCTGCCGCTATTGGGTTCACATTTGGCCTTCAACAATCATGTTTGACACACTGTACTGCGTTTTGTCATCGTCATTTCCATCATCCTCTCTGCGCCCACATCAGGGCAAAGTTGTCTCCTATTATCCCGGTCCTGTAATAACTGCGGCCAATTTACATCAGAAAACTTCTTGATCTCATGAGCACCATCGAACGTTCTGCTGCCCGTTGCCACGCTTGCCTTCTCTAGGGAATAGACTCTGTTGCCCTTCATAACCAATGGCTATCCTCCCCTCGCATTACATGCCCTGCCCACACCTATTTCTCCTTAATTTCTACGAATAAACCCTTGCCACACGTTTTTTACGCACCCACTCCGCTCACCTTTTTTCCTTTAAAGTTACACCTATCATCTTCCATTCCGTTCCACGCTGAGTCGACCTTAAAAAAGTCGAACCATTTTTGCGTGCCTCCAAGTTTCTGCGTCGTAGGTGAGCACCGGTATGATGTGGCTGTTATGAGCTTTCGCCTTCAAGGACAATGATAGGCAGCCATTAATTATCTTATAATGGCTACCGAATGTACTCCACAGAATTCTGATCACTCTAATTATCTCTGTGTCATGGTTTGGATGCGGTGTCAGTGCTGTGCTTAAAAAGATATATATTCGCTTACCGCTTCCACTATATATATTATATATACATAGCCTGAAAAGATAAAAACTCACACAGAGCGCGAAAAAAAAACGTTAGTAGAGACAGAGACAAACAAGAAAGGCGTAGAAAATAGAAATAAGTTTACTGACGTTTCAGGGAGAGGACTCCCTTTCTAGAGTAGAAAGGGAGTCCTCTCCCTGAAACGTCAGTAAACTTATTTCTATTTTCTAAGCCTTTCTCGTTTGTCTCTGTCTCTACTAACCTTTATATTCTATATATATATATATATATATATATATATATATATATATATATATCAAAGCCCTCTATATATATATATATATATATATTTATATATGTCTGTATATATATATATATATATATATATATATATATATAGATATATATATATATATATATAATATCATCTATATATATATATCTATATATATATATCTATCTCTATCCACCTGGCGGGCATTTTTTCTTCACTTTCTTTCTTTCTTTCCCAAATTCTTAATCTGTTTCAATGATCTCCCACATCCTCCCCTTTGCTTTCCGAGGTTTTCTCGACTGCCAACCCTTATTTCTGTGTTATTTTCAACGAGCCCCTCATTTCCTATTCTGATTCGCTACATGCATAGCGAGGGCCTCTGTTCTGGCAGTCTTGTTGCCAAAGGGAGCTTAAGAGGGTTCAAAGCTGGTGACCACTCTGGACATGTCGTAGACACTCGAGTCACGACCCGGGGGTTAAAAAGAAGGTCCCCTTCACCCCGATTAGTCCGAATGGCGCTGGCTACCACCACCCCCAAGCACAGGAACAAACATACCTAACATAAATACCCCAGAAAGTGAATGGGAAAATCGCCCCGCCGGTAGCGTAGTGGTTATCGCACCAGACCGGTATTCTGGAGGTCGTGGGTTCGGATTCCACCTGGCGGGCATTTTTTCTTCACTTTCTTTCTTTCTTTCCAAATTCTT
Organism: Haemaphysalis longicornis; assembly: GCA_013339765.2. Classification (NCBI taxonomy): domain Eukaryota; kingdom Metazoa; phylum Arthropoda; class Arachnida; order Ixodida; family Ixodidae; genus Haemaphysalis; species Haemaphysalis longicornis. The sequence goes on along the minus strand of JABSTR010001998.1, from coordinate 4,516 downwards.
AATCTGTTTCAATGATCTACCACATCCTCCCCTTTGCTTTCCGAGGTTTTCTCGACTGCCAACCCTTATTGCTGTGTTATTTTCAACGAGCCCCTCATTTCCTATTCTGATTCGCTACATGCATAGCGAGGGCCTCTGTTCTGGCAGTCTTGTTGCCAAAGGGAGCTTAAGAGGGTTCAAAGCTGGTCGACCACTCTGGACATGTCGTAGACACTCGAGTCACGACCCGGGGGTTAAAAAGAAGGTCCCCTTCACCCCGATTAGTCCGAATGGCGCTGGCTACCACCCCCAAGCACAGGAAACAAACATACCTAACATAAATACCCCAGAAAGTGAATGGGAAAATCGCCCCGCCGGTAGCGTAGTGGTTATCGCACCAGACCGGTATTCTGGAGGTCGTGGGTTCGGATCCCACCTGGCGGGCATTTTTTCTTCACTTTCTTTCTTTCTTTCCAAATTCTTAATCTGTTTCAATGATCTACCACATCCTCCCCTTTGCTTTCCGAGGTTTTCTCGACTGCCAACCCTTATTTCTGTGTTATTTTCAACGAGCCCCTCATTTCCTATTCTGATTCGCTACATGCATAGCGAGGGCCTCTGTTCTGGCAGTCTTGTTGCCAAAGGGAGCTTAAGAGGGTTCAAAGCTGGTCGACCACTCTGGACATGTCGTAGACACTCGAGTCACGACCCGGGGGTTAAAAAGAAGGTCCCCTTCACCCCGATTAGTCCGAATGGCGCTGGCTAAACCCCCAAGCACAGGAAACAAACATACCTAACATAAATACCCCAGAAAGTGAATGGGAAAATCGCCCCGCCGGTAGCGTAGTGGTTATCGCACCAGACCGGTATTCTGGAGGTCGTGGGTTCGGATCCCACCTGGCGGGCATTTTTTCTTCACTTTCTTTCTTTCTTTCCAAATTCTTAATCTGTTTCAATGATCTACCACATCCTCCCCTTTGCTTTCCGAGGTTTTCTCGACTGCCAACCCTTATTTCTGTGTTATTTTCAACGAGCCCCTCATTTCCTATTCTGATTCGCTACATGCATAGCGAGGGCCTCTGTTCTGGCAGTCTTGTTGCCAAAGGGAGCTTAAGAGGGTTCAAAGCTGGTCGACCACTCTGGACATGTCGTAGACACTCGAGTCACGACCCGGGGGTTAAAAGAAGGTCCCCTTCACCCCGATTAGTCCGAATGGCGCTGGCTACCACCCCCAAGCACAGGAAACAAACATACCTAACATAAATACCCCAGAAAGTGAATGGGAAAATCGCCCCGCCGGTAGCGTAGTGGTTATCGCACCAGACCGGTATTCTGGAGGTCGTGGGTTCGGATCCCACCTGGCGGGCATTTTTTCTTCACTTTCTTTCTTTCTTTCCAAATTCTTAATCGGTTTCAATGATCTACCACATCCTCCCCTTTGCTTTCCGAGTTTTTCTCGACTGCCAACCCTTATTTCTGTGTTATTTTCACGAGCCCCTCATTTCCTATTCTGATTCGCTACATGCATAGCGAGGGCCTCTGTTCTGGCAGTCTTGTTGCCAAAGGGAGCTTAAGAGGGTTCAAAGCTGGTCGACCACTCTGGACATGTCGTAGACACTCGAGTCACGACCCGGGGGTTAAAAAGAAGGTCCCCTTCACCCCGATTAGTCCGAATGGCGCTGGCTACCACCCCCAAGCACAGGAAACAAACATACCTAACATAAATACCCCAGAAAGTGAATGGGAAAATCGCCCCGCCGGTAGCGTAGTGGTTATCGCACCAGACCGGTATTCTGGAGGTCGTGGGTTCGGATCCCACCTGGCGGGCATTTTTTCTTCACTTTCTTTCTTTCTTTCCATTCTTTCCAAATTCTTAATCTGTTTCAATGATCTACCACACCCTCCCCTTTGCTTTCCGAGGTTTTCTCGACTGCAACCCTTATTTCTGTGTTATTTTCAACGAGCCCCTCATTTCCTATTCTGATTCGCTACATGCATAGCGAGGGCCTCTGTTCTGGCAGTCTTTGTGCCAAAGGGAGCTTAAGAGGGTTCAAAGCTGGTCGACCACTCTGGACATGTCGTAGACACTCGAGTCACGACCCGGGGGTTAAAAAGAAGGTCCCCTTCACCCCGATTAGTCCGAATGGCGCTGGCTACCACCCCCAAGCACAGGAAACAAACATACCTAACATAAATACCCCAGAAAGTGAATGGGAAAATCGCCCCGCCGGTAGCGTAGTGGTTATCGCACCAGACCGGTATTCTGGAGGTCGTGGGTTCGGATCCCACCTGGCGGGCATTTTTTCTTCACTTTCTTTCTTTCTTTCAAATTCTTAATCTGTTTCAATGATCTACCACATCCTCCCCTTTGCTTTCCGAGGTTTTCTCGACTGCCAACCCTTATTTCTGTGTTATTTTCAACGAGCCCCTCATTTCCTATTCTGATTCGCTACATGCATAGCGAGGGCCTCTGTTCTGGCAGTCTTGTTGCCAAAGGGAGCTTAAGAGGGTTCAAAGCTGGTCGACCACTCTGGACATGTCGTAGACACTCGAGTCACGACCCGGGGGTTAAAAAGAAGGTCCCTTCACCCCGATTAGTCCGAATGGCGCTGGCTACCACCCCCAAGCACAGGAAACAAACATACCTAACATAAATAACCACCCCAGAAAGTGAATGGGAAAATCGCCCCGCCGGTAGCGTAGTGGTTATCGCACCAGACCGGTATTCTGGAGGTCGTGGGTTCGGATCCCACCTGCGGGCATTTTTTCTTTTTTTTCTTCACTTTCTTTCTTTCTTTCCCAAATTTTAATCTGTTTCAATGATCTACCACATCCCCCCTTTGCTTTCCGAGGTTTTCTCGACTGCCAACCCTTATTTCTATATATAATATATATATATATATATATACAAGAGAGAAAAACATCGAACAAGGTAAAAGCACGCTTGTGGCCTACGTTTCAGCAAAGAAAACTTGCTTTCCTCAGGGCAATCTCTCGCCTGGCAGGCACGGTTTATATAGGGGTAGGACCAAAGGTGAAAGGAGGGGAAAGATGTAAGGGAAATTAGCAAGCTGATTGGTTTAGGGAGTATATCGGGGAAGATGTTGAGGGGAAAGAAGGTTGTATTTTTGAGCTGCAAGGTAGGTCACAGGAAAGTCAGCGGAGGGGAAGGGAGGTAATTCCGGGATTTTTTGGAGATAACAGATGAGAGGGTGTTTGTTGACGCACAGCAGGTGCATGCGGAAAGGTTCCCAGAACCGCTGGAAGCAGGCCGGGGGCTGAGAGTTGGGTCCTTATCAGAAACTATCTGCAAGCCTTAGGACAAAAGAGAAAGTAGAGAAGGGGGGGAAATGACCAGATATGGGAAAATGAAAAAGAAAGAGAGAAAAAAGAAAAAGAAAAAAAAACAGGGAGGCAAAGTACACAAACCCACACTCAAAAGAAACAGCGATTACCCGACTGTTGAAAAGGCATGTGTCGCCTAGGGCGACTTTACTGGAAGAGGCTTGTCCTGAAACTCAAAAACGAAAAGATAAAGTTAGACGGACGTCAGGGCCACAAGACAAAGCGAGGAAAAAAAAATAAGTGAAATAAAATGGAATTCGAAAAGCAAAGGTTGGGGATGCGGGCGCTTATTAGCTGGAAGCGAAAGATTCAAAACAAAAGGAATCAGGTGACCAGGTACAGAGCAGAGTGAACGGTCGTAGTCTTTGGATGAGGTATATGCACGAAAATGCCTAATGCTGTATTCCCGGTGAATATCGCAAGGATTCCAAGTTGCCCTTCGACGCAATAATTCCAGCAGGTTCCATGAAGTTGAATTTGTTAATTAATAGGATTCTCGGTATTTCCTGTCCCTAGGTGACTTAAAATTTGACTGAAGTATATATAACTTAAGGTCATCAAAATTGTGGCCTGGTTGGTTGAAATGCTGCGCTACAGCTATGGAGGATTTGCTAAGAGTATTTGCCCGGTGACCATTAGGCCGTAGGCTTATAGGTTGACTCGTTTCGCCTATATACTGTTTGTGGCACATTGAGCATTCCAACATATACACAATGTGGGGAGTGCACGTAAAACTTGAATTATCTTGTGGACATAATTACTGGCTGTGCTTTTTACAACGCAGTCTGTTTGCAGGTGCCCACAAGTCTTGCATCTGGGGGCGGGAGCAGCTGGCTATGACTGGTTGCTTTGAACGCCCTGTTTTAGCATGCACTAAAATATCTTTTAGATTCCTGTTTCTCCGGTAGGGAACCCTTGGTGCTTCCGCGAAAGTCTTTTTAAGTAGGTCGTTACTGGCTAAAAATGAGTAGTACTCCGCAGTATATTGTTTACTTTTGGGAGGGCGTTTGAAAATTTAGTTATTAGGGCAGGTGTCCTGGCGCTTCGTTTCCTAGTCGCCCTAGGCGACACGTGCCTTTTCAGCAGTCGGGTTATCGCTGTTTCTTTTGGTGAGGGTTTGTGTACTTTGCCTCCCTGTTTTTCCTTTCTTTTTTCTTTTTTCCATATCTGGTCATTTCCCCCCTTTTCTACT
>JABSTR010001997.1:0-44962 GCA_013339765.2 Haemaphysalis longicornis | reverse complement strand
GATTTTAAAGCATAAAGCAAGTCCATGTACGTTCGTTGGTTCTCAAGGCTCCACTTATCACACTCGACATAAAGACTCTCGGCAGGGCTAGTGCGAAAACACCCGAAGCAAGACGAAGGCCCAAGTGTAGCACTGGGTCCAGAATTCGCAAGGCTGTCTTAGTCGCCGACCCATACACCACACTGCCATAGTCTAAACGAGACCCAACCAACGCAGTATACAAGCGAAGCAGGAGTTCTTTGTCGGAACCGTACGATTGGTGGGAGAGAACCTTAAGTATATTCATTGTTTTGAGATATTTATTTTTAAGTTCCTTGATGTGGGGAATGAATGTGAGTTTGTGATCAAACACAACACCTAAGAACTTGTGCTCCTTGTTCACAGGAAGCGACACGCCATTAAGATGAATGTCTGGGTCCGGATGGACCCCGCGCTTCCTGGAGAACACAACGCAGGAGCTTTTAACAGATTCAATTTAAACCATTCTTGTCTGCCCAGCCGGCAAGTTTCTTTACACCAAGCTGGACTTGCCGTTCGCAGATTGACATATTGCATGATTTATAGGATATCTGGACGTCATCTACATACATGGAATAAGAGATTGTAGGTGGCAGTGCCTTACCAAGAGAGTTCATTTTTACTATGAAGAGAGTGCAGCTCAACACGCCACCTTGTGGCACGCCATTTTTGCACGTGAACCTTTGAGAGTGCACCACCGACTCTTACTCGGAACGTTCTGTCTGACAAGTAACTGACAAGAGCGTTCAACATGTTACCCGACACACCGAATGACTTGAGGCCCTAAGGATCCCATAACGCCAAGCGGTGTCGTATGCCTTCTCAAGGTCGAAAAACACAGTTAAACAATACTGCTTGTGCGCGAAGGCATCCTTGATGTACGAGTCAAGAGCTAACAGTTGATCGTTCGTCGATCGCCCCACCCTGAAGCCTGCCTGGCAGCTCTCGAGAAGACCGTTGTACTCAAGAAGTACACGAGCCTGCGATTTATCATCTTCTCGAAGAGCTTGCACAGGCAGCTCGTCAGGGCATAGGACGGTAACTTGACGGGGACGACGGGTCCTTTCCCTCCTTCAAGAAAGCCACTACAATGGCCTCCCTCCAAGATTGTGGAACGTGCCCCGAAAGCCATATCTTGTTATATAGGTGTAAGAGTGTTAGAGAGTGTGTCTGCGTGCAGGTGTTGTATCATTGTGTATGTGATGTTGTCTGGGCCTGGAGCTGAGGATGGAGCTGAGGATGTGCGCCGTGAGGAGTTGGGTAGCTTCTTCAACGTGTAGGTGTTCTATGGATGTGTGGTGTAGTTTCGATGTCTCTGTAAATGTGTTCCAGTTAGCTCGTGCTTCATTCAACCTATTTTGGGAAGATGGACTGCTGGGGCCTTTACCTATATATGTTAGTGAAGTGGGGAAGTGGTCACTGCCATATGGGTCAGTGCCCACTCCCCACTCAAGACTGGAAAGAGAATTGCCGAACCGATAGCCAAGTCAAGATTTGAGTATGTATTGTGTCCTATGTTATGGTATGTAGGCTGTTTATTGTTGAAACAGCCTACTGTATTGTATTTCGAAACAATCTCCCTATTAAAAGAAACTAGCGCGGCATACAAAGTAATCAATGAACACGCGCATCACTTGGCCCAGATATTGCCCGGCGCAGCCGGGAAATATAATCAAAAACATAAATAAACAAATCCAATCCTGGTTCACGGCAATATTGCGTTATGGCGGAGCAATGAAGAGTTTTCTATAACCATACCCCCCGGGTAGATCACCATGTATTGACAAAATACCGTATTTCTGTTACGTTTACGACTTCACTGTGAACTACGACAACTAAATTAAATTTGAAGTAAACGAAGAAGTAAAGGAAAAGGTCTGTTTAGCGCATAATTGTCAAATAGTTAATTTTGAGGTGTGTTTTGTAGCACAAGAATTAAAGCCGTTTGCTCTAACCATAGTCCCTTCGTAGATGGCCATGCTTCAGTGTGCAACATACAATGCAGAAAAGCCAGCGTACGTAGACCTGGACTAAACCAAGCCCCTCGAAATCTGCTTGACCTCTCAACACAGACGCGTCGTTCGGTAGTTCTTTCAGGGGCAATATAAGCCATCGTATATTAATGAAGGAGGCTTTTTTTTTCTAAATGAGCCAATTCCACCTAACGCTAATTTGAGAAACAAGCGGAAGTTTGTTACCGAACCTAAAGCAAGGCCGTCAAAGTTATAATACGTTTATTTTACATTGTTATCTGGGGGAGGTTTATGGCCACAACTAATTAAAAAAAATGCCGTAAATATGAGAATATTGGAGTGATAAGCTTGGATTTGGTTAATATTGAATAGAAACACTCAAGTTGATGTGGCATTCTTATGAAAACTTTAAACTAACTTTCAAGCATGGTGAGATTGAATTTTGGCGGAAAAGGCATTAAAATATGCAACATCAACAGGCTTGAAAAGCAAGAACAGTAGAACTATACATGGAGAGCAGGTGAGTCCTCTTGGCACCATTAGCAGTGCTTTTCGAATTCTTCCCTAGGATAATTTTCTTGGGCATGCCTGAAGGCACTCACGAAGCAAGCAAGCTCTCCATTGTTTTACCGTGAATTTGGAAAACGCTTCACAAAGCAGGCTGATCATGCTTCTTCTTCACCGTCGGGAATTGCTTCCTTCTCTCAGAGGGGGGGGGGATATGTGCCAGGGCTTGTAAACGGCCGCAATTTAGTTAAATACTAAAATGATAAATATATGAGTAAAAATATATAACCAGAGTTATTTCGTAGGGTAGGGTGAGACGATATGAAATCATTGTTTCACAGCTCTCAGCTTGATTTTGTTCACTTCTTCCGTTCACTTCGTCGTTGACATGTGGGGACCGATCTTTCGCTGATATAATTGAAGTCTGAATTCATAATAAGCCAGCTCCGAAGAGCAAACAGAACTTCCGGAAACAGCCATAATACAGTCTCAACAATCGAGCAAAAAGCAAACGCCACTCGGGCAAGTGGATTGGCTAATTTTGATCCGTCTAGCAGCAGGATCTGGCTCGTTTTTGATACGAACTACGATCTGTGTACGCGTTTCCAGGGCATTATCTCAAACATTTTCTTACCACTCCTTTTTTAGGGGAAAGTCACCCGAGTTTTTCTTGTCACTGCAGTTTTATCCGGGTAGTTTCGGTTTCTGGATCTGAATCATTTCGAAAAAACATGCCTCATATGGTTGGCTGAGGCCGTTTTGTATATTCTTATGAATTTGCCACACAGTTTTATGATCCCGGGGATTTCAGTGGGCACTGCAAGGTGGGGCTACACGCGTCTGCTTCTCGTCTATATCGCTCTGTTATATGAGGAAATGTTCTAGATCCTAGCCATGGACAGGTTCGCTGTAGAAAATCGAGTTGACTGTCACTGAATGCGATCTTACTTCTCCGTAATGCACGTACGACTTTTAGAATCAGGTGCCCTTCGTTCCTTGACTAGGATATCATGTTCCGAACAGTCTTCCACACCTTCCCAATTTGCTTCTGCTTTCAGGTCACATGATCTATCGGAGACAACACTTACTTTGGCAGCAGCGCATCAGCGACTTCTGATGACGGGTGAGCTTGTTGTAGCAGCGGCTCTGCAGCTCGGCACCTCCCGTCTCACACAGTAAGTTTTCTTCGGCTAGCTGGAGGATCGCGATCATGCCTCGCGAGTAGGAGTTGGAGGGCACGAGCCGCGAAACTTGGAGCACCGTTTGGACCACAGGATACCACCATTCACTGCTCGCTTCGTCGGCGTAGTGCTCCATAAACACTGCGCCAAGGGCAACCTGTGGCGGCTGCGAAAGGCCCCAATAAAAATCAGTGTGGAATTTAGGCGGACATTGACGGATCGCGTACAATGTGTCTTCACACCCTCTACAAACACTGCAAGACGAGGCGTGTTCGAAAAGTAGGCTTCATCGACAGCATTCATTTTTTCTAAGCAAAAGTAGCAAAAAGAAGCGCGGGGTTTATTGTCGAAGTAGTAGTGATTTTAATTCTGATCAAGGAGAAATATTAAGCAACGAAGTATATAGAATTCCAGTCGATGTTGTTCTGACTATTGGAAAAGGTCTTTATTATTTTTAATTGTTTAGATATAACGATGGACTATTGCTCATTCAAAGTTTAACCCGAGATGCATTTAGTTAGCAAGTCTTTTTTCTAAAACGAGAACGCAGGTTTCGCAAGCCAAAGGTCATTCCAGCACTCCTCTCGTAAATGGCTGCATAGTAGACCTCAATGGGTGGCTCTGTTTAAAGGCAACAGCAAAAAACGCTATGTGCCTAATAATCTACCATAACCTGCATTTCAAATTTGTTTTTACGCCCTTCAACAGGTGATAAGTTATGAAAACGTACTCAATAAATTAACGACCGTGGCGAGAATGCGCCAATCGAACCAATTTCTGATGTAAATACATTTAAAATGTTAGGAGTGTTGCAATGGCGTGTGCGTGTGTTGAACGAACAATTATATAATAGGAAAACGCCAAGCTTAGACTATTTCGAAGATAAGAGAATTGGTTTGGAATGAATTAGCCTAAATGTAATAAATCTCCTGCTCCAACGCCACCATTTGCAACTACAAAAACCCTTATTTGCCACTCTACACGTGCCATGCTACCGGCCACAATAACTAGATAATTATCGTTCCGGCTCCATGTTTTTTCTGTTAAAATAAAGTTCGGTAACTACTGTTACTGGGAAGAAAAGGAACAGCGAGAATCTCTTAGTTGGCGACATGCACCTCATTCCGACTGCTTCACTACAAGAGATATGTTTAGGCAACACTGGTATTCTTTGGCTACAAGCACTTGACACGATTGCTTCAGAATTCACTCACAGATGATGAATGTTACGATGGCGAGGACTGAGAAACCATTTCCAGGATTGGTGAACAGGAAGGAGAAACTGTACACAATTGGTAGAGCCGCGTAACGTGGAGACAATTCAGCGTGAAGATGAGCTCTGCAAAAAAGGTGGTCGCATTGTAAGACACCATCGCTGGCCCACGGACGTATTCACCGTGGTAAGCGCCGTAAATTACTTTCAATCGCGCACCGTTTTTAAAACACAAGTCCCCACGAGGTGTCATGGTTGTTGAAGAAAGAATCGTTCGGAAAAAAAACATGGACAACCGTTGCTGCACAGCCAATAAGTGAAAACATCCGCGCTCAGGGCCAAGGGGAGCAGCATTCTGACAGAAATTTGAATATGTCGCTTTGTATATATAGCACATGTCTGCTGTTGTTCGCCATATCACTTAAGAGGGCATCGTTTTTTTACCCGACACTCTCTCATTACATTTCGCAAACAGTGCATATTACTCGTATGTATGAACTGAACAGGAAGGCTGTAGATTAAAACGTGGCCAATAGGTCAACCGCCTTTTGAAATACTTGTGATTGTTATTGACCTAAGCCATGTTCTGTTAACTTGTTAATAATCAGGTTTCCTTTCCTCTTAAGACATCATGGAGTTGACACTATTATCAAATTTTAATTTTCCCAACGGGGTAAGCGCGACGAGACTGCTGTAGTGTGCACCTTACTTTAAGGCATCATGAATGTGTCTTGCGTGAGCAATATAATGGCCCGGTGAATATTTTTTACAACGCGCCAACGCCTACCACATGAGCACAACGAAGCACGGTAACGTTTTTGGGCGTAATCGACTACACCCTTTTTTACCTTTTTTAACAATACTCACCAATGTCATTGTTGGAGAGTTGATCGTGGTGGAAGACCGCCACCGGTACCACAACAAGCAACGCGGTACCCATATAGAACAAGAAGTCAAATACGAAGTTAATGAGCCAGTACAGTAGAGGGCTCATGCCCGTGATCATATGCAGGTGCTTCACCTGCAAGAAAGACAGCATCATCACTTAGGGATTTGTTTCTGCGATTGTAAGTGTGCAGCAAAAGATCTTAAGTTTTCGATTGTTCGACGTAGTAGCACAGCTGCTTGGTATACACGTGTGCAATGAAGCTTGCACGGATGCTGCTATTTACTGAGACAGAAGCGCCGCTAGCGACGCCTAGATTCTGCTTCGCAGCGTTTCCATCTTGGACTACTGAAGTTCCGTCACAGCGCCTTCGCTGCCTCCTATGCCTGGGTGCTTACCCGCCCTACTTGAATTTTCTGTGCAGAGAAGGATCGTGTCATGTTGTCTACCTTAATACAGTATACTATATGTAGCACGTTTCTGAGCTTGTACTTGCTCACATAACACCTTCGTTCCCAGTCCCAAAATGCATGCGGCAAGGGTGAGTAGCGGATGGCGTCAAATGTTGCAGGCTGCTCCACGCCATCACCTTTTACATCCGCCAGGCTCAACGAAGCGGTCGGCCGCGGAGAAATAATATACCATTTTATTATCTGAAGCACTTATATTAATTGGACTTGAATACGAAGCTGAAGGTGGAACAATCGTGATAATTTTGCTGTTAGGCTTACGTTATACAGTCGCACCTGTTCACCTTGCCAACTAACGACAGCGTAATACCGCTCAATTTGTACCTGAGAAACATCGACGTGTAGCCGTTCTTTTGGCTGAACGATATATACACTAATGAGTGTACGCATTTTGTTGCAGCGGATTTTGCGTGTATTCGAGGTGCTGAATCCGCTAGCGAGTAGGAACGTGGTCGGCGAGATAGACCAAGCATATTGTACACGAGTTCAGACGCTCGCCCGGAAATGCACATGCTTTCAGGGGCGCTGCCATTGGCTGTGGACAGTTTGCCACGAACTGATTGAACGCATGCTTTTGTGATTGATACAAAGCTTCACAGGATCGGCGGAATTTCATCTAAGTGTCATGGCGGCGATAGTTAGTATGAAGTTACTTTTTGTTCCCATGTTCCGGTTATCGACGCCGTTACTTTTTGTTGTCAACCAAGGTGAACGCCGTGGACGATCAATCGTTCCCCTAAAAACCACATGAAAAAATTGGCCGCGTATCTGCTTCTTTTGTTGCAAATGTCGTCAAAAGACGGTAGTCTTTGTAGACATTTGCCAACGAAATGCCCCCCTTTTGCTTTCCCCCTCACATGACTTGCTGTTCCTGTTCTGTCGCGCTCATTCCAAGGTAAACACACTAAAGGTTTGCGCAGGCGATTTCAATTTACCGCGTTCCACTGCTACAGGCCGGGTTCCTCGATGCCAGCGCTGCAGTACGGCGGAGACGCACGTGAATGGAGGCGGCCGACTAAAGGTTTATACAGCCGCGTGGCCGTGCTCCACGTGCGTTCCAAGCAGAACGTGGAACCTAGCTAGTGGAACCTTTCGTTGCTGTTGCCGCGTGATTTTTAATGCAGAGCATTTCAGTAACTCACGATGTCACCCGCGTGGACGTCCGTAGTCCTAGTCCGCACCCCTCCCCCTACACCATATAAAAAAAATACTATCCGGCACCTGGTTTCGATCCCTCGACCCTGCGGGCGGAACGCAATGTACATGGTGCACTACCCACTGCGCCACAAAGCCGACACAGAATGGGAGGCTACGAAACGCGCCTTATATCCTTGACTCATTCAAAACTACGTCAAGAAGCTGCTGATACAACGCATTCACTACCACCAACTCCCCAAACACTACACGTTAACGCAATACACCCACCCCCTATGCGACGCATTTACTCGAGCCCCCCTCGCGGTGAGATGGGCCCAATTTTTCATATGCCGCCAGGAGGCGGCGGTTTTCTGCAGTAAATGTAGAATATCATTTGCTATCGGAAAACCAAGTATCCATGAATGTTTTAATAAAGGAACACTGTAAATATCTCGTGTGTACTAATTTTGCTGTCCTATATTTGCGTGTCTTGTTCTTGTTCTCGAAAGTTGACAAGTATGAACATATAAACCGGGATGAGACTTTTACATGTCGCTGTCAGTATATAAGACTATTGCGCAACATCACTTTTACTTTGGCCGGGTGTCTGAATCGCGTCACAGACATACAGACGACAGACAGACATACAGACAAACCAAAATTTCTGGGTTTAAGTAGCCCAAGAAAGACTATCGCCTTTAAAAACAGTTGCGTTCAATGTTTAGGTGCAAACATTCCATGCTTACGCATTTTATCCTGCGCTTCACTAGTGCACCAGGGCGGTCCTTTGGGCGGCGGATTTACCGGTATTAGGTGAAAAGCGCCCAACAAACTCTGTATATCGGTGATTTCGGTTTTAAAGAGAAACGTTAGTGCTTCTTGTGCCCCGAAAATGCCCTGCAATGAAAGCCAACTTTCTCTGACGATGGTGACGAATGATCATGAGTGAAGTAAAAGAAAAAAATGCTTGCGGTGACCGGAATCGAACTTGGATACCTTTGCGTTATGATAGCTGCATCTACCATGTTGCTTCATTTTGACATGGTCAAAGCGGTTTGGAAAGCTCAGACGACCATTTAAAAAATACCTCACGAAGCTGCGTTTTCAACCATCGTCGTCGTTAGATGGAAGGGGTGCATTACTTTTTGCTAACTTACTCGTTCAGCATTTATTGAAATAAGCCTTGTAGAAAGAATAAGCAATTGTTTTCTTCGTGTGCTCTTTTGCTTATGAAAACACGGTACGTTTTGAAAGATTTACTTTATTTTTTTAGGGGGCGGGGGGCGCTTCTTTCTAGACAGCCAAAGGTGCATCCATTCCAATGCGAATGCTTTCCAGGGCCACTGACGCGGTCTGTCAGTGACCCTGGAAACAACAAGCAGACGTGATGTACTATTTTATGGGCTCAAATGTCCTGCAACATATAGGTAATAAAATAAGTTAAGTCTCCCTATAATTGGGTCTAAAGCAAATGACTGAGGATGTTGGTCGTGCAAGAAATTTTCGACGTTTAGCATCAGTAAAATTTCCCCCTCCGAATCACTGCGTTCTTTTTGATGCCGATACGAAGTATCGGAACGTTGTATCGTTCGCAGTGTCCGGGGCGCAGACGTGGCGATTCTGTCAGCGTGAAATGTTTGCGATTGGTCGCACGTAACGAAGGTGCCTGGTATCTGGCTCTGCAGAAAAAGAGTTCTATAAACACACCCTGCGCCGCCATTGTTCCCGGGCGACATCGGATGTGCAACAAAGATGTGTATGAGCAACGTTCCTGGTGCATCTCGCCTTCTTCTAATTTTAATAACGCGTTGTACTTCCATTAAATTGTTTTCTGCTTATTTCCGTATGCATCCCCGTGCTTCCCAGTACAAAAGTTTACGGTATAAACCGCCCCCGGAAATGGAAAAGGAGATTCAATGGCTACAAAAACACTTGTACAGCAACGATGAGAATTACCAGTCGAAAGATAGTAAGCAAACACAGGGTCCACCTATACACTGGCTACGGGAGTGACTGATGTTTCTGCTGCAGAGTTCTTTACATTATAAGGGCTACAAGATGGTTTAGAAGTTGGCGGACTGGTCCTCCTTTTCTATAGCGTGTAAGGTCAGGCAATTTACGGGTTGCAGCCTTCCGATACACGGTCCTCGCACTCTATCCTGACAGGACAGAGCACAAAAATATATAAAGGTTTGGTAACCAACCAGAAGGGGAATTTATGCGATACAGAGCCGTCAATGTTACGTCTTGAGCAGAAGAATATGTATACGAAGAATTAGTTTCGTGTGAAATCAACTTAAGCACGTTCACATGATGTTGCTGTATAATTTACACACAGTGCAGCCATGTTATGCTGGTTCAATGAACCATGCTCAGTAGTTCGTACCCCACCTGCGGCGGTGGCTTAGTAACAAATACCTTCAGAAAACTTGCGGAGCTGCTAGATGGTTTATGATCTTCAATATGTTTAACGAAAAAACCGAAGACAATCCACAAGAAAGGAGACTGGACAAGCGCTAACTTTCAGCTAAATTTTAATTATCGGAGAGTCGGTAAATATCGAGCTGGAGCAAGCACGGCATGGGCCACACTGTGGAATCACAAGTGCCGAAACGGTTCACACGAAAGAAACGCTCGAAAAAATATTTCTCGAAGTTAAACAGGAACACAGAGGTATCACTGATACAATTATACAATTATCACCTCTTGATACAAAAGGTTTCTAACAGTTACCGTCATGTCCCCTGGCTGCCCCTACCCAGAATCGATCTCCCTACGAAGTGGTTCACACTTGCGGGCACTGCAATGCGCGGGAAAATGCGCATTTCTTTTATTTTTTATTGATAATTTATGTTTGCGGGCGATTGTAGTTGATCCATCGGCCGGTTTCAGCTGACATAGACTTTCCTGAATTTAAATTAAATTTGATAAACGACGCCTATAGCGCAGTTCACGAAGGGCCAAGCATGCTTCTTGTCGCATCCTTGCTTTTTGCGACCATCGCAAGAAGTGCGCGCGCAAATTCGGGCCAGCGTGGGCGGCGCTGGGAGCAAAATCGAAATCCCAGGCCTGCTGGCTACCTTCTTTGGGGATATACGGCACCACATTGGGTTTGCCATCTGTTGCGCAGGCTCAGGCGTTGTTCTAGAGGTGTCTCTTTTAATCTTTTGAGGAGGGCCTCAGTGAGTGATTTCAAAACCGTGCACCGGAAGCCGGCTGAAGCAACCTTTCCAATTGCTTACCACATCTAGCCTGCATAGCGTGGGGACGTGACTTAAACACAGGAGATTACAGCCACGAGTGAGAAATTGCTTTTTTTCACCGCATTGGAGTGCGAAGAGTCAAAATGGAGTACCTCTCGGTGCCCGTGGGTAATTACGCCAGCGGACATGCTTGGTACCTAAATGGATGTTAATGTCAGAAAACTGCAACGGGTTCTCTAAAGAAAATATCGTGCATAAGAACTAAACCCTTCCGATGACACCGAAGAGCGGATAAAATATTGTCAACAAAATCTGGGTGCGTCAGTGTGTTATGTTCATTTGAAACCTCTAAAAACGTCCACATATTACAAACGTTTAAGACTATACCTGCTCTCAATTTCTTTGTGCAAGGCACCATCAACTACACCTAAAAAATATCACACATTATTGTAGGCACACAGAAACCAATAAATATCTTTTGTCTTACAGAACCAGACCGTTGTCAAAGGAGATAAGATTAGACTAACTAAAATTCAAGCAAAGAAACCAAGTTGTCCGCTGACACACCAGCCAAATTCGAAATCCAACGGCACCCTTTTTTCATCAATACAATCTAACTGAAGCGGACAAAACACCATGGGGCACAGAATAAAACTGATTTTCAACGTCCGCGGAAAAAGTGTAGCCAGTAGGCGCTCCGCTCCGCAAAAAGCCTCTCTCCTCATTTGCACTCTTAGTAGCAAATGAATCAGCAATGTCCAGACGATTAAGACTCCTCAAAATGCTTGGCCGAGTGAGTGTTCCATGACCAATTTTCACTTACAATCAAGCGAACGGGAAAGTTTATGCGTTTCGAACGAAACCAAAACATCTAGAGCATCGTACTTGCCATCGCTAATGTCCTTGGCCAACTAATTCAAATCTAGGTTTTTGCACACTGCAGCGGCAGTACTTTTTACTCTTGTAGCGCTTGCCTTTACAGGGGACGACAGTCTTGTCTATCGGTTGGCCCGCCTTCTCGAGAAACATTTCTTTTTGAGGCAGGCCACAAACCCACATTCTTTGTCGCCTTGTAGCAGTCGAAGGTTATTGCGTTTCAAGGAGGATATAACCGTGGCCGTAGACGGCAAGCAGTCGGTGCCTTCTTGTAAAGGTTGTAGCCCTTGCAAGCAGTGCTTACCTCCTTGAAGGGCTTTTAGCGCTTGCCTTTTCCTGTGAAAGCAAGCGCTCCAAGAGTAAAGAGCAAAGTCGCTGCAGTGTGCAAGGACCTTGATTTGACTGAGATGTCCGTGGACATTACTGATTGAAAGTGCCATGCTCTGGATGTGTTCTTGTCGGTAAAAAGGGTTAGGCAAAATTTTCCGTTCCGCTCGATCGTCCGTGAAAAGTGTTCTTGACAACATTTAGTCGACCAATACATTTTGACGAAGCTGGATCGTCTTCAAATTGCTGATCCAATTGCTACCAAGAGTCCAAATGAGCCGACCGGTTTTTTGCAGAGCGGAGCGCCTATTGGCTACGCTTTTTTCGTGGATGTCGACGACATTTAGTGACCCATGGAGTTTTGTTGCGGCAGTTAGAGTTTGCATTGATGAAGATTGCGTCATTCGATTTCAGAACTCGGCTGGTGCGTCAGTGTAAAACCTTTGCTTCAGTTTCATTTAAAGTCTACTCTTATCTCCTTTGAAAACGGTCTGTTTCTGCAAGAACAAGGGACATGTATTGGTTTTTTGTGTGGCCCCTGTACTCATTAATGTATTTTAGCTGCGGTAGAGCGTGCCTTGCACAAAGAAATTGACAGCAGGTTAGTTTTTAATAGGTTTTTATATGTGGACATTTTAAGTGGTTTTAAACAAGTTTAACAGCGAGACGCACACAGCATTTGTTGACAATATTTTAGCCGCATTCCGGATCCAAAGGAAGGGTTTTGTTTTTACGCATGAAATTTCTTACAAAACTCGTTGGAGGTCTGAAACATTAACATCCCTTTGGGTAGAAGCATGTCTCCTGGCGTTATTCCCCACGGGCTCTCAGACAGCTCCTCCATCTTTTCTCTGCGCAGTCCAAGACGGTGAAAAGAGCACTTTCTCACTCATGGCTTGAATCGGCTCTAAGTTGTGTCCCCACGCTATGCAGGCTAGCTTTGATACGCAAATTGTAACGCTACTTTCAGCCGGCTTCCCGTGCATGGTTTCAAAAACAGTCGCTGAGAACCTCCTCAAAAAGGTTAAAAGAGACACCTCTAAAATGGCGAAACCCGGAGTCGTGCCATGCATCCACAAAGTCGCCCATCACGTCAAGAAGGTGGCCGACAGGCATGGAATTCCGCAAGCGGCAGGGCGTCTTAGCGCGCACTCTTCTGGCGATGGTCGCAAAAAGCAAGTATGCGATAAAAAGCATGCTGGGCCCTTTGTGGACTGCGAAATAGGCTTCGTTTATATAATTGCACTTACATGTAGGAAATTCTATGTTGGTCGGACCAGCCGATGTATCGACTGACCACGGGAGCATGAATTATCAATAAAAAATAAAAGAAATCTGCATTTGTCCCCCCCCCCCCTCCCCCACTGCGGTGCCTGCAAGTGCGAACCACTGCTGAGGGAGATTAGGACTATGGGTAGGAGCAGAGATGCGACAGCACGGGAACTGTTTCAAGCATTTTATATCAAGCAAAGAGGTGATAATTGCATCAGTGATACGTCGGTGTCCCTGAGTAACTGCGATAAGTCTTTTTTCGAGCATTACGTTTGAGTAACACATTTGGGCTCTTGCGATGCCCCACTGTGGCGCATGGTGCTAGTGCCCCAGTTTTTCTACATTACCGGCTCCGCTGGTGCTCCAAGTTTAGTTGGAAGTTTGCGCTGGTCCTGTCTTCTTTCTTGCGTATTGTCGTTCGTTGGTTTTTGCGTTTGCGGCTTAGCCCAAGGCTGCGACTTCTATCCGGGCTGCGGTGGCTGATTTTATGATAGAGGCGATCATGAAACAGCTACGTGTCGGTTGCCTATGATTACGTTATTTTCTGGAGCGTACACAAGTGGCTTTGCCCGCTCGGCTAAGACGTACAACCAAATTATGGCCAAGTGAATACAGCAAACACCCAGATTTATCCGTTTATATCAAACAGTCTACGCCAGATGGGGCAGCCCATAAAGGAATGGCGACTAATCAAGTGTTTCTTTTTGGCGCCGCACTTGTCATGTTACAAAGAGGAGTGGTATCAGTGCCCTTAAACAAAACCTACTATCAATTAACATTTTCTTACGGTGGTTTCCGCTCTTTTATTTTATCACTGCTAGTAATAATAGCGGATAGTTATCTCGTACCGAGTGGCGCTTCTGCTAAAATAAGTTTTCGGGTATTTGAGACTTTTCGTTGGTTCAATACTTCCGGCCTGGTATCCTGTGGGTTCTGTAGATATACATCAGCATAATTAAAATACGGAAGAAGGGGTAGAGAGAAAATATTCGGGGCGAGAATGATTCATTTAGTAAATAACGCAGTGCATCAAATGCAGTCGTAAACGATGATTTGTAGGCCGTGTAAAATGCACAGTGATTATCGAAAAGAAAACTATCTGCCTTGTGCTTAAATATCACTGTATGAATCTAGAGGCTGCAGTATGAGACAGAAAATCAATGCGAAAAGATTAGGGGTTGTTTCGCCTAAACAACTCGCAGACAACGTCGCCCTTCGCCTAAGCGGGAAGGACGATGAACCAAAAACTATTTACCTCTACACAGACGCTGACCAAAAATTGTCGTTTACTGGACGACTGCACAACCTAATAACCGTGCCCGAAATGAGTTCCGCACAAAGACGCCGCCAGAATCGTACTACGACAGCAACAGCCAATCACTAATTGTACATCACCAATTCGTTATCCAGCGGTTACCACAGCCGGTGCACACGCCTCTCGGTGATTTACCTGTTGTTCGACCCTCACACATTGCATTAGTCAAATCTTCATCGCCCTTAACCAGAACCGTGAATGCGATTACGTACGTGACTATAGTCCATCTATATGGAGCTGCAACGAGGTAGTCTACATGCAACGCACCTGCAGCGCCCTCTCGGCGATGGGGAAGAGCACGAAGTTGCTGCACATCAGGCTGGAGCAAAGCGGGAAGACCACCTGAGCGGATGACCTTGGGGAGCAGTTCGTGGTACGTGTTCTGACCGACGTATTGCTCGCTGGCCTCTCCTTTCACGTCCTCAAGGGCTTCTTCGGTCACATAAAAAGTGAAGCGGTACTTTTTTGATCCCGTGACATTCTTCAGGCGCGCATTGTCGTACAAGTTGTGACGAGAGCTGCCATGTGCTGGATCTCCCCGTTTGTACCAGAGGACGGTTTCTGCGGGATCAATGGAGCGATTTTCATTGCGCATCAGTGATGGTTTCAGTGCTTTTGCCCCAAGTAAGTCAACTCTTTGATGCCTTTCGCACTGGGGTATCGCAAATCGCGTATAGAATGTGCAAAGATATATTAAACGTTGTTTTTGGAAGCCACGTATCTGATGGAACATGCGCGTCATAAAAATTGTGGTTGCCCTACGAGTGATACCTTATGTGAACGAGAACCTCACGAGAACCTCAGGTTAACTTTAGCCTAACAAAGTATTGTAATTGAAGGTAGTACCATGTGTGTGCAAAATCATTTGGTGATAGTACAGTTTCTTACGCATGCTAACGACGCATGAACCATCTGCTAAAAGCTTTGATTAAAGTTTACCGACAGTAAACTTTTTCTGGCTTCGTAATTGAGTAATAAGAAGCTTGCTGCGCAAAGCTACGGCTCAACATTTTGGCCGCACATTATGCACGTGGCTTCGAAGCATGCGCAACAAAAATACTTTTTCTGCGGGGTAATACATACAGGTGGGGTCGTTCTCGCGTATCAGCTAAATCAAACACACTTAACACAAAAAAAAACATAATCCGTAATTATATACAGTCGAATCCACTTATAACGATACCGCTTATAACAATTATATCGGATATAACGATGGACAACGATTGCACCGTCCAATTTTGTATGCTTTCTATGGTAAAATAACCCGCTTATTACGATGCTCCCGAGCTGCGATATCGGATATAGCGATTTGAATCCGCTTACCGCGCGCGCCGAAAATGCGAAAATGCGTCACGAGGAGGAAGCAGGCGAGGAGGAAGCGATCTCAGGGGAGGCCACGGAAGCACCCGACGATGAAGGGGTGCCACAGTTATGGTCGGCGCTTCACGAAGACGCGTCGGGTCTCGACGATTTTCTCCATGCCGACGATGGTGTGGAAACGTCCGAGTGCCTCAGTGACGAGGCGATCGTTGCGACTGTGCGTGGTGCAGCGGGACAGCGGTGAGAGCGACGACGGCGACGACGCGGCTGAGCAGCCTACCCAGGTACCGTCATCGCACGAGGCCCCAACGAATGATACAGTCCCTACGGGACTTCATTTTCGCGAAAGACCTCCCGCTCAGCTATGTGGAGCAATTAGATGCTCTCGAAAAAGATGTGCGTCAGCTTCGCGTGAAGCAGTCAAGCTGACTGACTATGGCTTTTCTGCAAACGAGTAGTTGCACTACCTCACTTGCATGCTAATAAAATGTTTTGATCTCTCTTGTGGCTTTTTTTTTCTCGACCCGCTTATAACGATTATCGGTTATAACGATGGGATTTTCTTGGCACTTGGATATTGTTATAAGTGGACTAGACTGTATTTCTATCTGCCAACTAAACGAACGAAATTGTGCTGCAAAATGCAATTGTGCTTAAATTGTATACACTATCAAAGCAGCGTAGTGTTTCGGGTTCTTGTGTGGATTGGCCATACAGTACAGCGCCAACAAACGGCAAGCGAGATAATGGGAGGACACGCGACGGCGCTCCAATTGTCTCTTCGTTCGTAGTGTGTTTTGAACGTAACAGGAATCGGGCTCCCTCTTCCGCTCGCGAGCCTACTGCGTGGAATGGAGCAAAACTATTGTCCGGGAGCGTAGAAAGGGAGAATTTGGCCGCACCTTGTCATGCAAATGAAGCCAGAGACGTCTGTGCCGGAAGGTTGAAAGGCACTAGGAAAAAAATTCCCCCGCATTTCCCCGAGGGGGAGAATGTGAAAGTGCGAATGCACGGTTTGTCGGCCCGCTTGCGGCGCTTGCGCTCGGCCCCCCGCAGCCCACCGCCTCGCCGCCTTCTCTTCCATCTCTCCCATCGGGTTTGTAGTATCACGTGACACCACGCAGTTATCAAGCCGCTATAACGCCGCTGAGTCGCCAACGCACGCCGCTGACGACGTAGTTTGAATGCGTTAAAGATATAAGGCGCGTCACTAACGCTGATATCAGCGTCGTGTCCGTGGCTGGTTGTAGAGTGTCGGGCTGCGGCCCGCAAAGTCCTCGGATCGAAACCTGGCGCCGGATGCTGTTTCTTCTTTAAATATAGAGGAGCACTGCGGACGCCGACGCCGCCGCCGCCGACGCCGGCGGTGGATGGTTTGGGGTCGCTTATAAGTGCATTCGCACTTAAAATTGCTGTGGTTTAGCTTTCGTTTACCCAAGTTGATAGCGAAACCTTCCTCCATCGTCACACGGCTCCGCGCCGCACGTGGCCTCCGCCCTACCATCTTATTGCTACGGCGGCGGCCTACTAGGCTTCTTCCGCCAAGGTGGTGACACGGGTACTGCGCACGTCTCTGTTACTCCCCGTCAATCTCTCCGCTGCCCGCCATCTCTCCTCCCCGTCATCGGAGCGGTTCTCCGTGAAGGGGCGCTTGTGGAAGAGGGGCTGTTCGCAGCAACGTGGCCTCCTGGCCATCCTTCGTGGCGCGCTTCTTCCTCCGTTCCCTCCTCGCCTATGTCTTCCTGCTATCGGGCCGCTGCTCCGCGTTGGCTCTTGCGGAAGGGGATCTAGCTATCATGGTCAAAACTGGTCCCCCCGCGAACGCTGCCCGAGGCAGCGTAGCTTTCGCCACAAAAAGCAGTATACGCACTCTGGCTGCAACTCTTCGAGACTGGCACTGTTTTCTTATTCTGTATTAAATTTTGAATTTTTTTATTTTAATTTATTTCATTTTGTGTTACAACAAGAACGTATACAATAGAAGATTTCAGAAGATACAAATTAAGATTTCAAATACTCGTAAGATAATCTTTTCGCTGTTGCATATTCTGAGGGAGGAGAAAAAACACCTAATATAATGGGCGCGGGGTGAGCGTTCAGACATACCAAAATGAAAATGAACGCTATGAAGCTTCACAGCAACCAGGGTGAAGATAATAGTGGAACCTGACCAATGAGATTACGGCGGATGGAGGTCGCTCCCCTTGCCACGCCGGGTTCCAGCTGCGCAGGGGAACCTCGAAAGCAATGTCCGCGAAGGGTCTCCTCCCTCAACTGACGCTACAAGCGTATCATACGGCAGGTGGCTTGTGGCAGTATTCAGTTGCACCAGGAAGTGAACGGCCACTACGGAGGCTACCACGTATCAAGTTTTTTGCCGAAGTTTGCGCGTGCTCTGACCGCTGAAAAGACTAAAACTTGGCATCACTCAAAGTTGCGGAAGCAATTGAACAACGGCATGTGCGCAGCCAGCGTACTACCACATCTTGATCTTATTGCGTCTTCCGATAGCTGAATGTTAAACACCAAAAGGCATGGCCTACATATGGCGTTAATGTGCCAAATAAATTCAATCAACCATGTTGTGTGCGCGTTCTCAATTCTGTTGCTCGACTTGGTACTGCAGGTGAAAAAAAAAAAAAAAACCAGCGAAATAGACGGAAGACGTAGCGAAATAGACGGAAGACGTAGTCTCGTCTCTTCTACGTCTTCCGTCTATTTCGCTGGTTTTTTTTCACCTTCAAAATGTACCAACGGCCCAGCAAGCTGCACTTCTTTGGTACTGCAAGGCGCATCCTTACTTTAAACAATATCTAGGGGAATTTGTGGGCTAGAGGAAAAAATGCTCTTTGCAGTAAAAACGGGCCTGTAGATCCACGGGCAACCCTTGTAGAACTCTGGGCAGAATGTTTATTTTCGGCGTTCAAATGCGTTATAACCGTTTTTCACGGCCCGGCCGAACAGAAAGAGTGATTACATCGCAAATTTATAGATGAGTGGAATCTTTTTTCTCTGAAATCGATCAAACTAAATATCGAAATAAATGAATATTGAAATCGAAATAAATTAATAAATAACCAAGGGCAAAAATCCGAATTACCTATCTGTAGTAGTTTGCGTCTGGCAAATAAAATATATTGCGTCAATTTTTACTACAATAATTTTCGTAGGTTTCATTTTTGCTATTACTCATTTTTTCTTATCGTACATTACCTCTTCCGTAATAATACCTTCACAGATGTGTGTCTTTAGCATTCTTGGGCACTCTAACCCCGTCCCACAAAGTTACACGGCTGCATAGAGCCGATTGAAAAATCTCCCTGGGCGTCATTGCACC
The DNA here is from genome assembly GCA_013339765.2 of Haemaphysalis longicornis. NCBI lineage: Eukaryota > Metazoa > Arthropoda > Arachnida > Ixodida > Ixodidae > Haemaphysalis > Haemaphysalis longicornis. Next base: position 25,927 of record JABSTR010001997.1, on the reverse strand, counting down.
TTCACTATAGCAGCGCTGTATAGATTCGCAATAATCGTTACAATAATTATCTTTCAATGTTCAGGAGCATATATATCCCAATGAGAATCCTTCACGTCTTCCATAGGGGGTGTGTGGGCCTGCGTCATCTAATTCAGGTGTAGTTCAGAGTACTTCAATAAAAATATTAAAAAGGAAGCGTCAAAAGACTAAGGGAAACATTCACTTTTTAATCGAACATCTTGGACATTGCGACACCATATCAGCTGTGCATGTTAATTTTACTGATCGTCTTACTTCTCCACACTGCTGAGTGCGTTTTCAATATTGAACAAACTTACCCGGTCTTGTTAAGCATCTGGATACCGAAGTGAGTGCGGAAGACGTAATTCGCCAAATTTTCTTGGCAAGTTCTAGCAGGCTTTTGTTACGTCGGTGTCGGCGCCCACGGATTCGACGAAAAAATAGTCCTCATCGAGCATAGGACCCAGCCACCGTGAATAGAACTGATCTTCTGTGTCGGCCTGCTGAAAGCCCTGAAAAGATTAGCATCACATATAGCACCTGATCTGAAATGCACTTAAAGTGGTCAATCTTGTAGATATGATATAACTGCATCACAACAACAGTTTTCAAAATGAGAACGAACACGAAGACGAAACTGCTTGCTCCATGCATGGCATAATCTTTCTCTCTCATATATATATATATATATATATATATAATATATATATATATATATATATATAGAGCAGAACAGAGAGATACGGGACGAGGGACTCGGTAAAGATACATATCAAGGTTGCAGTCGGTCATTGCCAGTGCTATTCGGCTTTTTTTCGAAATATATAATAGGGCCGAATGACGTGTGCTTGTCACGTTTCTTTGATTCATTGATAAATAAGCGAAAATATAAGTCGAGAAAAAATCCCGCCGTTTTTCGGGAGCGGGACTCGAACCCACATCTCCGCATAACCGGTGCGGTGCGTTAACCAATTACGCTATCCCCACAGCGGCTTCTCTCTCGACTTTAAAGCGGGGTTTATATTTACAAGAGCTCTGAGGCCGGTCAACTAGCGCCGCCCCTCGACTACCGCGGGAGACGTAGAACGTCTTCTTTCCAGCGGCCGCCACGTAGAACGTGGTCGGAGGTCGGGGTTAGCAATTGGCATATCCGAACTGCTGGAGCCAGTGCCTCGTAATGCATGTAGCAGAACAGAGAAGATACGGGACGAGGGACTCGGTAAAGATACATATCAAGGTTTGCAGTCGTCATTGCCAGTGCTATTCGGCTTTTTTTTCGAAATATATAATAGGGCCGAATGACGTGTGCTTGTCACGTTTCTTTGATTCATTTGATAAATAAGCGAAAATATAAGTCGAGAAAAAATCCGCCGTTTTTCCGGGAGCGGGACTCGAACCCACATCTCCGCATAACCGGTGCGGTTGCGTAACCAATTACGCTATCCCCACAGCGGCTTCTCTCTCGACTTTTAAGCGGGGGGTTTTATATTTACAAGAGCTCTGAGGCCGGTCAACTAGCGCCGCCCCTCGACTACCGCGGGAGACGTAGAACGTCTTCTTTCCCAGCGGCCGCCACGTAGAACGTGGTCGGAGGTCGGGGTTAGCAATTGGCATATCCGAACTGCTGGAGCCAGTGCCTCGTAATGCATGTAGCAGAACAGAGAGATACGGGACGAGGGACTCGGTAAAGATACATATCAAGGTTGCAGTCGTCATTGCCAGTGCTATTCGGCTTTTTTTCGAAATATATAATAGGGCCGAATGACGTGTGCTTGTCACGTTTCTTTGATTCATTGATAAATAAGCGAAAATATAAAGAGAACTCGTCGCCTTCCTCTACCAACAACCGTCGCTGGCGCATTGTTCTTCTGCACCAATCCCTTACATTCTTGGTTGTCTTCTATATATATATATATATAATATATATATATATATATATATATATATATATATATATATTGCCACGGTGCAAACTAGCAGACGACGAACGATGTAGTTCTGAGGGATTGGTCCACAAGCAAGAACAATGCGTCCAGCGACGGTTGTTGGTAGAGGAAGACGACGAGGTCTCTTGTGGGTCGTTCTGAATGTTAGCGCAGCCCAGCCTTTCTTCCTGTAAATAGTGGTAAATACTTAAAAGACATTCTCCTCTGGCCTTCTGGCCAGAGGAGAATGTATTTAATGTATGAAAAATGGTATTTAGGCGAAGGTGCTGGCCTTCTGCGAAGACGGAGCTGCGTAGCGGACGCCACCGTCCGGCACACTTCCTTTCGCAAAGAGCACTCGGGGACAACCCTCACCATGACTGCGCCTAGCCAGGCCGCTACAGGCCAGACCATCATCCTCACCCACCCGCGCGAACCCGGTAAATTCAGCGGCACGGATGACGTTCGACCGTAGAACACTGGATCCTTATGTACGAAGCGTGTCAGTAGCCACAACCGCTGGGAACCCTCACATTCATGCTCGCAACCTGGTCGTCTACCTTAAAGTACGGCAAGGATTGGTTTGACACAAACGAGGCCCGCCTCACCAGTTGGGGACGCTTGTAAAGAAGAGCTGAAGGCTCTGTTAGGACGGTCCGAGAGTCGGCAGCTGGAAGCCAAGAATGACCTTGCCTTCCGCGTGCAAATCCCCACTGAATCGTACGTTACTTACATCCAGAGCCTGCTATCCCTTTGCCTACAAAGTCGACCGTCAGATGTCGGAGGAAGGAAAAAGTGGGCCACGTTGTTAAAAGGCACAGCCGACTATTCTTTTAACCTTCTAGTTTTCAAGAACTGCGACAAAGTTGACACCCTTATAGCCGAATGTCTGTCGCTTTGAGCTGGCGAAAAGCCGCCGAATCGCTCAAAAATTCACCCGGCCTCCCTAACACGGCTCCGACCTCTTTCCTGCGCAGATAACCTCCAGCCGATCAGCAGGAATGCGCACTTCCCACCGGGATGGAACCAACTACAGATAATATCACAAGAATTGCACGTCGAGAGATTGAGGCCATTGCCCCAACTTGCTTCCCGCACGACGCCCAGAACTCCTCCGCTGTCCCTGTACCTCTCATACAGGGCAGTTGTACGCGAAGAGCTGCTGAACCTAGGAGTGGCAGCCAATTTGCTCCGTGAGTCACCCATGCGCTCGTTATGGTCATCCGTCAGCCCTTCTCGAGGTGCGACAATATGCCGCCACGTTTCCAGAGCCGCCTCGCTGATGAATGCGGGACTCCCTGACGACCGGCCGATCTGGTTTCAACTGCAGACGGTAGGCCATATGGCTCGACACTGCCGGAGCCGTCCATTTCTGCCCGCCAGAACAACTTCTACCAGTACCCTGACGGACCCTCCTCGACGCTTCCTACTCCCGCGTCAGCCGCAGCCGAACACCGCTGATTCGCCCGACAATCTCTGGTCTGGTCATTCCCCATCGCCGCAGCGTCGCCAGTCCCGTTCTCCTCGTCGCTTTTCCTCGCCGAGCCCCGCCGACCAGCTACTCGAGACCCTCCCAGGAAAACTAGAGGATGCAGCCCCCGGAGGTGACGCTGCATTTTCCGACCGACCTGAAAATCCTCTGATAACACTACGAGCCGAAAAGAACTTGTTGGACGTGAAAGTTGATGGTGTCGATGCGAGTGCGCTCATTGACACCGGGGGCGCAAGTATCCGGTCATGAGTGCGAAGCTTCGGTGTGGTCTGCGAAAAGTTTTGACGCCAGCCACTTCGTGTCTCCGGGTCGCTGACGGAGGTACCCCAGCGGTCGCCGGTATGTGCACCACGCGCGTCACCCATCGTTGGCCATGACACAACGAGTCCTGTTCGCCGTTTTAGACCACTGCACCCATGACCTTATTCTAGGCCAAGATTTGTTGTCGGATCATTCAGCGCTCATAGATTGTCTCTCGGCCTCGTCCACCTCGACCTTCCACTGCCACCAGTCACCATCGAAGAACACTTGCCGCATCTGTGCTGTCTCGAAGATGTTCATTTATCACCTCAAGCATTCACTTATGTCCCGCTGTTCATCTCTTCCCCTGTACCGGACGGGGATTACGTCGTATCGCCAACCACAGCCGTTGCACTGGAGCGCAGAGTGAAGCTACCACACACAGTTGTCAGAATCAAGCAAAGCAGAGCATCTCTTCCGTTTCTCAATTTCAGCTTTTCCGTGCAATCGCTGCCCAAAGGAATCACTCTTGGTCTTCTGTCCCCTTTAGGAGAGTACAACCTTTCTGTTTTAACGGCCGATCCCAAAAACATCCCGCCGATGACTTTTCTTGTGCCCCTTCCCCTACCGAACCATACTCAACGTTGTTGGCTCCCGATCTCCTCCCTGCACAGTCCGTTGAGCTCCGCCGACTGCTAGCATCCTATTGGGACATTTTCGATCTCAAAGACCGCCCTTTAGGTAAAACTTCGTCGGTCACGCATCGAATTATTACAGGAAGCGCAAGCCCAATTCACAAACGCCCGTACAGAGTTTCCCGCGCTGAGAGGCGAGTAATCCAACAAGAAGTGGATAAGATGCTGGCGAAGGATATCATTGAGCCTTCCTGCAGCCATGGGCTTCACCAGTGGTTGCTAGTCAAGAAAAAAGACGGCACATGGCGGTTTTGCGTGGACTATCGACACCTTAATGCCGTCACGAAGAAGGACGTTTATCCCCTTCCGCGGATAGATGACCGCCCCTTGACTGCCTCCACGGAGCCAAGTATTTTTCATCCATCGACCTTCGGTCGGGATATTGGCAAATTGCCGTGGATGAAATGGACCGTGAGAAGACCGCCTTCATAACACCTGATGGTCTTTATCAGTTCAAGGTGATGCCCTTTGGCCTCTGCAACGCTCCAGCATACAATTTGAACGCATGATGGACTCACTGCCTCAGGGCTTAAAGTGGTCCACATTGCCCTGTTACTTGGACGATGTTATCGTTTTTTCGCCTTCGTTTACCACCACTCCTCGAGCACCTTTCTGATATTCTGGCACTTTTCCGACGGGAGGGTTTCCAGCTAAATTCCTCAAAATGTCATTTCGGCCGTTAGACAAATAGCAATCCTGGGGCACCTCGTTGACGCCAGGGGAGTTCAACCCGACCCGGATAAAGTTCGCGCAGTCCAGAACTTCCCGGCACCGCGCTCAACAAAAGACGTCAGAGCTTTCTGGGACTCTGTTCCTACTCCGCTGGTTTATCAAGGACTTTGCGCACATTGCCCGACCCTTACCGGCCTGGCTGAAGAAAAACGCTCGTTGTCCTGGGGCTCCGATCAAATGGCCGCTTTTACCACCCTAGTTTCCATGGTCACCAATGCACCACTTCTGGCTCCTTTTGATCCTCATGCGCCCACAGAAGTCCGCACGGATGCCAGTGGTTACCGTAATCGGGGCGGTCTTGGCGCAACGACAAGGTGGAACTGGAGCTGTGTTATCGCCTATGCCAGCCGCCTTCTTTCCACCCCAGAGCGCAACTACTGCAATCACTGAAAGAGAATGTCTCGCTCTTGTGTGGTCAGTGACCAAGTTCCGTCCTTACCTGCACGGCCTGCCCGTTTACGGTCGTGACAGACCATCACGTGCTGTGCTGGCTCTCTTCGCTAAAGGACCCCGTAGTGGCGGGCTAGGTCGGTGGGCAATTGCGTCTCCAGGAGTATACATTTGAAATGTAAAATACAAATCTGGACGTTTGCATCAAGACGCTGATTGCCTGTCCCGCCACCCTGTCGACCCACCCGACGACAATGAAGATGACGTGCAGCTTTTCTGTGCACTATATCTGGCCTCTTCGCATTAAGGAAGAGCAGCGGTCATGACCCGGCACTACGATCTGTTATAGACAACCTTAACTCGGCTCACCCGACACTTCAACGGCAATGTTTCTGCTCCGTGACAACATCCTATACCGTCGCAATGTTCGTCCCGATGGTCCTGAGCTGTTGCTCGTTGTTCCCCAGCACCTACACTCCACTGTGCTGCAGCAGCTTCACGACATGCCGACTGCTGGGGCACCTCGGCATCTCTCGCACTTATGATCGAGTCCGCCGTCGTTTCTTCTGGCCAGGCCTATACCGTTCCGTACGCCGCTACGTCAGGGCTTGCGACCAGTGCCAACGCAGAAAAGCACCAACGTCGCTTCCAGCGGGCCAGCTCCAGCCTCTTGACATCCCGGCAGAACCTTTCTTCCGTGTCGGTCTAGAACCTGCTTGGCCCCTTTCCTTGTCTTAATCGGGAAACAAGTGGAATTGTCTGTCGCGACCGATTACGCCACGCGCTACGGCCATCACGCGTGCATTGCCGACCAGCTGTGCTACAGATGTAGCCGATTTTCTGCTTCGGGATATAATTATCCAGCATGGCGCACCTCGACAGTTGCTCACTGACCGCGGACTGTTACTTCCTCTCCCAAGTAAGTCACGATATTCTTCGCTCATGCTCTGCTAAGCACATGCTATCTACAGCATATCATCCCCCAAACTAACGGCCTCACGGAACGCCTCAATCGAACCCTAACAGATATGCTCTCTTCGCTACATTTCTGCAGACCATCAGCGACTGGGAACGTCATGCTGCCTTATGTGACTTTCGCTTATAATTCATCCCGGCATGATACCCGCAGGATATTCACCACTTCTACTTCTATATGGCCGTGATCCTACTCTACCAATTGGACAGCACTCATCCCCACGTCTGGGCGACCTACCGCTACGGCGGTCGGAGTACTGCCAGTGAAGCCATTGCCCGCGCTGATCATGCGCGGCAGATAGCCCGCCACCGACTTATTCCTCGCAAGCTGTCCAGAAGACGATTTACGACAGCAAAATACCGCGTGGCCCACTTCACACCGGGATCCCTTGTTCTTCTCTGGACACCTACCCGCAAAGTCGGGCTTGTCTGAAAAACGCTGCCCCGCTACTGTGGCCCGTATCGCGTACTACGTCAAGTGACCGATGTCACGTATGAGATCTCCCCGTTTCTCCACCCTCGTCGACTCGTGCACCTTCTACGGACATTGTCCACGTAGTCCGGCTGAAGCCGTACCAACCGCCTCTCATGGATTCGCCGTAGCGCCGCGACGGCGCTTGTTCCGCCGGGGGGTAATGCCACGGCGCAAACTAGCAGACGACGAACGATGTAGTTCTGAGGGATTGGTCCACAAGCAAGAACAATGCGTCCAGCGACGGTTGTTGGTAGAGGAAGACGACGACGTCTCTTGTGGGTCGTTCTGAATGTTAGCGGCAGCCCAGCCTTTCTTCCTGTAAATACTTGAAATACATTTCCTCTACCGCATCCGCGCCTCGTAACAATATATATATATATATATATATATATATATATATATATATATCTATATATATATATATATATATATATATCATGCCGCTTGTGAAGCGATCATGGCCGCTTGTAAATAGATCGCATCGCTCTGCGGCAACATCTTGTAAATACATCACTTCATCGTCGCCCATGGTTCGCCTCATCATTGTCCTGCCGCCACGTAACAATATTTATATATATATATATATATATATATATATATATATATATGAGAGAGAGGGAAGCAGGAAAGCAGGCCTAATGCAGGGCGGTGTTTACTTTCCGGCGGTCGTTACTCAGCAGCCAGCCGAACCAAGCGAACTCCGATGATGATTACGATCGCGTGAGCCCAGCGATACGATGATGACACCAAACGATGCGTGGGGCGAGACGATGCTGATGATAGTGTGTTTGACACAATAGGGAGAATGACCCATCAAGCATCAATGTGAAGACAAGCGCTCACACTAGTTTTCCCCGGCGGCTGAAGCGGCCATCCTGACCGTCAAAGGGAGGATGATCTGCGCGAAAGGGCTTTAGGCTGCGAAAACATGGACAGTTTCGATGCCACGCACCGTCGGTCAGCGACTCCACAAGTGGGAGCCACGACGTAGTTGACTGGAGAAGTTCTCTGTAGTACGGTGTACGGACCAATGAAGCGCGGCATAACTTTTCACAGAGTCCTGGCGCACGGAGCGGCGTCGAAAAGCAGTACCTGCATCCCCATGGTTGATATAACCTTCCCGTCGGTCTGCGTCATAGCGCGACTTGCGGTCATTTTGGCAGAGACTCGGTGTTCAATCGTGCGAGGTTTCGGCACTGCGCTAGTCGAGAAACAAATTGGTCGGTGATGTTGGTTGTGGTATCCACGGGACAGGAAAAGAAAGATGCGTCTAGAATGGACGGTGGGTGGCGGCCGTAGACGAGAAAGAACGGTGAAAATCCGGTGGTGCTTTGAACGGCGGTATTATAGGCGTATGTGACAAAGGGAAGTATGACGTTCCAGTTCCTGTGGTCGGGGTTGATATAGAGAGAAATCATATCCGAAAGTGTACGGTGGAACCGTTCTGTTAGCCCATTTGTCTGTGGATGATAGCTCGACGTGGTTTTGTGGGCAGTACCAGCAGCTTGGAGAACTTCCTCAAGGACTGCTGACAGAAAGGTTCGGCCACGATCACTTAAAAGAGTACGAGGTGGTCCATGCCGTAAGAAGATGGCTTGCAGAAAGAAATCTGCGACCTCAGAAGCGCAGCCGGTACGTAGAGGGGCAGTTTCTGCATACCGCGTCAAGTGATCGACAGCGGTCACAATCCATCGATGACCAGTCGAAGTGAGAGGCAATGGTCCATACAAATCGATGCCCACAACTTCGAATGGGGCAGAAGGACATGGCAGCGGCTGTAGCATACCGGCAGGGGCATGGAGGTCGAGCGTTTTACGACGCTGGCACGAAGGCAGGACGCAACATATTTAGCGACACTTGAGGAAAGGCCTGGCCAAAAGAATCTGCTTTTGATGCGGTCGTAGGTCTTGTAGAAAGCAAGATGGCCAGCTGTGGCGTCATCGTGGAAAACTTCCAAGATGTTGGCTCGAAGACAGCGAGGGACGACTGGAACCCATCTGTCTCCGGTAGGGTGGTAATTGTGGCGGTAAAGGGCTCCACCAATGGAAAGGCGAAATTTACTTAGTTTGCGGCGCGTTCGGCTGTTAGGTGGGGATGTTGAACCGTCGAGAAGATCCAGTAATCGTCTGCAGTACGGGTCGGCTCGTTTGAGAGAAACAAGGTTTTGTAGTATATCTTGACCGCGGTTTGCAAAGGGGCCATGGGCAACGCGAGCGGAGTTGGTTGAAGGCGATGAGTTACTTTGAGACGATGGCTGTGGGCAGTGGGTGGTCGGCTGTGGGCAACGGGAAAGAGCGTCGGCATCACTGTGCTTTCTCCCCGACTTGTAAGTCACGAGTGAAGTCATATTTCCTGTAGACGGAGTACCCAGCGGCCAAGGCGCCCCGAGAAGGTTCTTGAGGGAGGATAACCAACCACAGGGGCGTGGTGTTCTGTTACCACTGAGAAATGGCGGCCATACAAAGTAAGACGAAATTTTTGCACTGCCCAAACAACGGCGAGGCACTCTTTTCAGTTATGGTGTAGTTCTTCTCAGCGGGAGTCAAGTGCGGCTTGCATAGGCAACTACTCGCTCCGACGGAGGAATCCCGTACGCTGAAGAAGGACAGCACCAAGACCGTGACCACTTGCATCCGGGTGTGAAGAATAGTCGGGTGCCGACTCATCGAAGTGGCAGAGGACCTGGTCCCAGAAGTTAAAGCTTGTTTCAGGGTTGGAAAGCTTTTTTACAGTCTTGGGTCCACATGATGGAGTTCCGGATGTGAGTAATTTGTGAAGGGGCGAGGCTATTGCTGCAAAATTTTCGGATGAAGCGACGGAAATAGGAAGCCAGCCCAGAAAACTTCGTAGCTCTTTCTGGCGAAGAGGCGGGAAAAATTGAGGAGCCGCCATTGATCTTGTCTGGATCCTGGGCGTATACCTTCCTTGCTTACAACGTGGCCCAAGACTTGATTGAGGTACTGGCAAAGCGACATTTCTTGGTGTTCAGCTGTAAACCAGCATTGCCAAGGCAGGTGAGGACTTCATCCACACGTTGAAGGTGCTTCAGCGAAAGTGGACGAAAAAATGACGATATCATCTAGGTAGCATAGGCAAGTCTTCCACTTCAAGCCACGAAGGTACAGTATCGATCATTACGCTCAAAGGTGGCCGGAGCGTTGCAAGTCCAAACGGCATCACGTTGAATTCGTAGAGGCCCGTCTGGTGTGGCGAAGGCTGTTTTTTCTTTATCGGCTTCGGCCATGGCAATCTGCCAATACTCCTGACCGAAGATCGAGACTCGAGAAGTATTCTGCGCCGTGTAACGTGTCGAGAGCGTCGTCAATTCGGGGCATAGGATAGACGTCTTTCCGGGTGTATTTGTTAAGCGCTCGGTAGTCCACGCAAAAGCGCACTGAGCCATCTTTCTTCCGGACCAGGACAACCGGCGAAGACCAGAAACTGCCCGAAGGGCGAACAATGTCCCGCTGAAGCATGTCGTCCTACATTTCTTGATGATTTTTGCGTTCTGCGGATGAAACGCGATAAGGGACGACGGCGGACGATACAAGAACCATCGGTTTCTATGCTGATGAGTCGCTGCTGATGTTCGTCCAAGAGCTGAGGGAATGGCTGTCAAACACCGCCTGTGCTTGGTAAGGGGGGAGTAGTGATTTTTGATTTTCCTCGCTTAGTTCAGTGATGATGGTGAATGTTAACGGCTCGAAGACAGTAATCGCTTGTCCGCAGGCATTGCTGGAGTGATGACTATAGGGCAAAGCGCAAGACGGCCCCACTTTTCCTCGTTTTAGAATAGAAGGCAACCTTAGTGCCTTTAGTAAGCAGAATCGGCTCAAAGGCAATGTTTAGTGCGGCGATGAAAGCTGATCCCTGTGAAAGCGAACGGACACAAGGCGGTCTTATGTAACTCCTTTGCGAGCGAAGTTCCCAGCTGGTATGGCAAACAATCCTCCATCGGCGATTACTGTCACACGTTACGGAAAACACCGTTTCTTGGCCGGGACACAAGACACAATCTTCGGCAGAGACCAACCGCGGTACGGAAGGATCGGATACACAGTCCATTCTGTCTCAGTGAGGTGAATCGCAGGCTCGCGGCAGGAAATTACTGCAGACGACGCTGATAAAAGTCCCCAGCCCAAATAATTTCATGAGAACACAGAGTCAGCGCCGCACACTGAACGTAATTGTAGGAGCCCGTCTATGGTAATCCGCACTGTACAACATCCAGAAGGCCGACTCGCATCACCATCTTGCCCCACACAAGGATGCCCGGCTTAAGGAGTTCCTCACCTTCCTCAGACGTGAACATAACTGTGCACTAATAATGACACACTAGCCCCCGTATCAACAAGTGCCTCAATACGCAAAACCTTCCACTTCAACCAATAAAAGTTCCACGGACGTTCAGGAGGAGTTGTGGGTCTTCGAGCAATGCAGTTTCCCCCCCAAAAACTGCAGGTGCTAGTTTTCCGAAGGGTCGTTATTGGAAGTGAGGCAGGACGAAGAGGGGACAGGCGAGGACGGTAGGGCGAAGGCGATCTGCGTCGGGTTGGCGTATTACGCCTGAGAAACTCAGGAGAATCGCCGATGGCGGGGAAGAACGGCGATTAGGAGGGACGTATGTGCTTCTACCGGTACCATAAGCAAAGCGGGCATTAGTCCCGGCTCATCAGGAGCGTACCCTCGGCGTTCATCCTGCTGGCGTCTTCGGCAAAAACGGGAATGTGGCCCCGAATTCCACAGTAGTAGCAAACCGGGCGGTCCCGAGGGAAAAGCTGGCGGTCCGGGGCGCACGTGCGCGTAGTACGGCCTGGGCACCCCGAGAGGGGGCAATGGCAGTCAAAAGTCCGGGAGCAGTCGAAAGCCGGGGCGATTCACAGAACAAGGGGTGTTTTGAAGCGGCTCTGCGTATGTCGTCATGTAAGGGGCAGGAGGAGTCGAATTTGCCGGTGGGTACGCTGTCATGGATGCCAGTTCTTCCTTGATTAAATCCCGCAGCGGAGATGGGCTATGGTGGCAGTGATCGCGTTGGAGACACGGGAGGTACGGGTTGCCTAGCCTCACGAATGATTGCGCGTATCAGAGTACGCAGATCTGTGTTCCCATCCAGAGGAGGCGGCTCAGGCTGAAGGTGAAGTGACTGCAACTGATCGAGGCGTTGGCAGGTCTCCCGCACATCGCTGACTGTCAGGGGATTCTGGATAGCGAGGGCGTTAAATGCAAATGAAGCAATGCCCTTCAAGATGTGCCGCACCTTATCGGCCTCTGGCATGCTTTCGTCCACCCGGCGGCAGAGGGCGAGGACGTCTTCGATGTAAGCCGCATATGTTTCGTCGGGACGTTGGACGCGAGAACCCAGATCTTTCTTGGCGCCATCGACGCGAGCTGACGGGGTGCCGAATCCTTTGCGTAGACGCTCAGTAAAATCGGTCCAGTTCTCGAGGGTTGCCTCGTTGTTGAAGTACCATGTCTTTGCGACCAGGTCTAGGTGGAATGGAACATCGCGAAGTTTAAAAGCATCATCATACCGGTTAAATGGATGGACTCGATATAATGGTCGAGCCCAATGTTCAACGTCTTCACCCCCGAAGACCAGCGAAGGAGGGAGGGTCGCGCTGGTGGCCTGTGATCACCCATGCCGAGGGCGGTGGAGCGCTGTGTTCCGACGCGCTTTCTCGTTGCATCGTTGGCTCGTGGAGCGGGGAGACGTCGACCCGAACGGAGCTCCAGGGGTGTAGCTGGGAGCGGCAGAGGACGGGGCCGACAAGCACTCTACCACTTGAGAGAGAAAGCAGGAAAGCGGCCTAATGCAGGCGGGTGTTTATTCCGGCGGTCGTTACTCAGCAGCCAGCAGCAGAACCAGCGAACTCCGATGATGATTACGATCGCGTGAGCCCAGCAATACGATGATGACACAAACGATGCGTGGGCGAGACGATGCTGATGATAGTGTGTTTGGACACAATAGGGAGAATGACCACTCAAGCAATCAATGTGAAGACAGCGCTCACAATATATATAGATATATATACCCATTATATCATATATATAATATATATATACTATATATATATATATATATAGATGATATATATATATAGAAATATATATATATAACATATATATATCTATATATATAAATATATTATATATAATATATTATATATATAAGGGACGAGGGACTCGGAAAGATACATATCAGGTTTGCAGTCGTCAATTGCCAGTGCTATTCGGCTTTTTTCGAAATATATAATTGGGCCGAATGACGTGTGCTTGTCACGTTTCAGATCATTGTAAATAAGCGAAAGATATCAAAGTCGAGAAAAAATGCCGTTTTCCGGGAGGGGAGGGACTCGAAAACCAATCTCGCATAACCGGTGCGTCCGTGACGTTCGCCATTACGCATCCCCACAGCGGCATTCTCTTCGACTTTAAAGCGGGGGGGTGGGGGTTTGGGTGGTTTTATATTTAACAGAGCTATGAGGCGGTCAACTAGCGCCGCCACCGACTTTACCGCGGGAGACGTAGAATAGAACGTGTCTTTCCCAGCGGCCGCCAGAGCTCTGGTAAATATATGTCTTGCCATATGTATCAACACTATATCCAGGAAATGTACCACCAAGAAAACATCACTTTAAAATGTCATGAAGGTGCTGTGACACGTCGGTTGTATGTTTTTTTCACGTTGTTTCTTGACGAATGTCTGGGTTGTGGCAACGTTTCACATAGGTAGTTTGGACCAAAACGAATTTTTTTCTGGATGTGCGCAACATAGATTTATGATCTGTCTGGGATACTAATGAAACCTACTGCGGTTTATTGGGTCCTAAACACAATTATGCAGTTTTGTTTACTAAAGGAAAGTCTATACCAATCACCAAAATGACGTTTATATATTGTGGTTTCACTAGCGCTCAGTCGCGCAGTTTTTAATAATGGCTCGTACCTTTCAACTCAAGCCCAGTGCCTTACCAAATTTCAACTCACCACGGTAGTTTGCAAGAAGCAGTTTTATAATTTCACACGAGACCAAGCTCACAGTCCACTCTCCTTGTTTCTAGGTAATGGTGAAAATGGTTTTACATAATCGTTCATCACTGCAGAAATCCTTTTTAAACACAATAACATCGGTAACACAAACACAGTCAACAAGCGTTCCTACAGTGCTTTATGATGAGGTGTCATGTTATATGCGGAGAACGTAACAAAATTATTGGTGAAGGCATCTGCGACACTTCTATTCCGTAGTCGGCTCAATTCGAGGTGGATGAGAAAACGAACACACCATAAAATTCTGGCACTATGGCCGTGTAATAAAAGTATCAAAATCATGTCAACCCTTTATCCAGTTGATAAAGCCGCTGATAGCCCTTGTTGAAGCCGATAATATCATCAAGAGACGGCCGTTTTTTGTATTGCCCAAATTTGAAGGGTAGAATCATCCACAAATACTGCCTTTTCTAATCGCTACGACTTTTACCTGTGTACGATGATTCATTTCCCATGTGCAACTCCCGGTAAAATTCCGAAGCATCGGGGGGAAGTTTTTCAATTCTTGCAGTGGTCCACCAGCTTCTGCAATCCAGAAGGTATCTTTTTTTAAATAGGTACCGTTTCAAATAAGTAACCCTACCATGCTGTATGAGTTTGCCAAGCTATATTAGCAAAGCCCATGTTCTGAATATTTGATGATGATGATGATGATGACCACGACCATGATGATTGTGTAGAGGAGGAAGAAGCGGAGAAGGACGATGACATCAATTCACGTTCGCAGGATTTTGGTGTACATGTCACGCCCTACAGTTAAGTCCCCATTAGTAGTTTTTATGAAGATGATCACCTGAACTGATGTTCTTGTGGGGATGGGTAGGCCAGTTGTGATTCGTCCCAGCGATAAGCAGGCGGTTATACGGGCACGGGCTCGTGAAAGTATTGGAGATATTCCGCATATGCAAATAAACCCCAACGTACTTTCTGATTACATACAGGAAATGACGCTAACATTTATAGTCGCAATGCCCTCCAGAGGTATAAGAACCATGCCTAAGTCCTACCCCGTATGATAAACCCATCTGGGTAATAAACCCATCCAGCGGAATATATCAATAGAAGGGCGGTTAAGATAGCTAAACTGAAAACGTTTGCGCGCCTGGTTTGTACTCATACAAGCTATTTCAAATCAAGCCATTTTCTACTGTGGAACGGCCCGAGCAAACTCGTTCAAAGTTAACATAAACACCCTAACGCCTGGGCCCATTCCGGCCCTATTCGAAGCACTGATTCCACACACCATTGAAGTGAGGGCAAAGTTCACATATTGTGCGGCATCTTTGTTTGGTGCTAGCTGGATCATGATCGTTTGATGGGATGCACCAGTCGCCTCCCTATCCTGTACAAATGACTAGTGAATAACAAATACGGCAGCCTTGCCTTGTATTCGCGCCAGAAAAATTTACACCCAGCCTAATTATGGCTTGTTTTTCTATGTCGTGACAAATATTGATTGATGTTATTCCACGCAGGCGATGCCGTTAAGGGCCCATTAATTTGACCACTATCAACCCGAAATCCACAGCTAATGGCCGGGTAAACCTTCAGCAGCCTACCGCTCGTACCACGGCGGGTCATGGCTATGTCGTGACAAATAAACCATGCACTTGTTATGGTCTCAAAATTCTGACTACAACTCCGAATAATAAGCCAGAAGGCTAAAAAAATTTCCTAACTTCTGTGTTGTACAATTGTTGAAGCGATGATATTCCCAAAGTAATAAAGCGGTATTGCTCCCTTTCGCCATATCAATCACCGCCGCGACACCTACAACCATGAGAATCTTCTCCTCCATTTCCTGTCTGCCATTTTTCATTAACAACAGGATCGTTCTGCAACTAAAATTGAATACCAAGATTCAATTTTTTTATAAAATAAACAAAGAAATATAGTATTGCCACAGCGTATTCCTGTGTCTAAGCGAGTTTAGTGGCGTGGTCTCCACCGCCAAGAGAAGCAAGCAGAATTGCACTACAAGCGGAAAGCGATAATATTGCAAAGCTACCTGCGGACTAAGTGCTTTGCCCTTGTAAACACTTGACCTTAAGCAAAACGTTTTTACGCCTCAAAGAGAAATTATTCAACTGCGTAATCGACGGCTACTGTCAAATAGGTTGCGAGAGCCTTATAATACGTTACTCTTTATAACTGTAGACGAGCAAGTTTAACGTGCGCTGATACTGATGCAACAAACTTTTCACCAGAATGAAATTTGTAAACTTGGGGTCCCCAACACCTGCTGCCCTTGTGGTCTCTGCTTATTTGCTCAAGTCGTCGTGTACTTTTGCGCTTTCTACATGGCATGTCTCCACAAATCAACTGCCTCAAGAGCCCTTCAATCGCACACTAATGTTGATATTTTATTTCTTATTTATATGTGTTCTGTACTCTCTATTGCTGAATCTTTCATGCGCTTATTGACGTCATGTGTTTAGTGCTGTGTATGTGTGTGTTTGGCTGATATTGTTGTTTTCACCTTGACCCTTGTTTCTGCTTTCGTGAATTGTTTAAAACGACCATGCTTATTATTCATGTATCCCCCAATGCTGCAACAGTCTCCCGAGTTGAGGCTAGCAATATCAATAAATAAATAAAATAAAATAAATAAATATGTCTTTTTATTTAATATTTTGTTTTTGATATGTTTCTAGTCATCTATTTATTAGGCCCTCTGAGGACTAGGGCAGTACAGAGGGGAGTGGGTAAGACACAGTTGAAGAAACTATACATATTGAATAAAATAAGTGGTATTATAAAGTACAAATGTATCCTAAATATTACATTTTAGCTGTGAACTTCAAGGTAAAATAGCAAAACAATTATAGTAAGTAGTATATACAGACAGGCAAATTACATACCATTCTTTGTATCCGAAATTTTCCAAGTGCTTTCGAACAATACCGCATTTCCAGTTCACGCAATACCCTCAACAAGGTGGTTCCAATCGTGGCCGTCTGTGGAACAAATGACACATAGAAGTCGTTACTCCATGTTTGGGTACGCTGACTGTTTGTGTGGCAAAAGCGAGAAGAAATGTAATGAGGTGTTGGGATGAATGCGCTAAGTATTTAGTGGGGACAGAATATTTTAGAGAAAAGGCACATACGAAGAACGTTTTACCTTAGGACGCGAGGAATGACAGATAAGGCTCGTTTTTATCTGTGTGACACTGACTGTGCATTTATAATCGGACAATACATAACCGGCAGCGATATTCTGAACTAATTTAGGTTGTTGGGTAGGGCTCATTTCGCTTGAATCTAACATTGTTTCTGCATATTGCGGCTTTGGCCGAACCATCGCCTTGTAAATTCGTTGTGTTAGTGAAAAAGGTGGCTTTGAAGAATGATTAGACAATGTTATAAATAAAAGTCCAGGATGTTGTATTGACAACATTTTCAGTGTGATTGTTCCAGGCAAGAGCAGCTAATAGGGGAAGACCAAAATATTTAAAACTTGGCACATTTCTTAAAAGATAAGTTATTATTGAGTACGAAGGTAGTTCCTCAGTAGTTCGGGACACACGCTTGTATTCGTTCTTGTTAGTATTGAGTTTGATGCGCCCCGTTTTACACCAAATTCCCACAGCGTTTTGATCTGCTCGTAATCGTGTCACGCCAATGTCAGGGATTAAATTTTGGTAAATATGCCTGGCGTACAAATTATTGTGGGAGTAAACATAACACGATAGGTCAGTAATACAAACTGGTAGAGAAGAGCAGCCAGAACGAGCCCTGGGAAAACCCTGACTGTGGCTCGCTTAGCACGGGGTCATATTTGTTAGCTGAAACGAAGTGGAAGCCCAAAGTAAGGAAAACGTCTAGCCGCGTTAGGAGCTTGTCATCCAGGTCCGTCTAGTACAATTTATGCAGATGTTTTATGTAGGAATAGTTACCGAGAATGAGAGAAACTTTATGAGCAATGCAGCTGCGTTCGACGCCAATGAGTCTTTCGAAAACCAAGGTGTGGTTTATAAAAAAAAAATAAAGTTTACTCAACGAAATCCTTCACATTCGCAGAAAAATATTAGTGTAGGATTTTACAGAAAATGCTGGTAGGTTAAATGTCCCTCCAATTTAACGGGGAAGGCGTGACACTGGACTTAAGTGGGGGAGAAACCTTCCGGAGTTTAAATTTAGCAGGACGGACACTTTCATCAAGGGTTGGCCGAAAACAGTTTGTTAAAATTATCGACTAGTAGTACATGTATTCGTTGAAGGCTGGCACATTGCCTGACCACCTGGAGCGGAGGACGCTTTCATTAATTTGACGAGTTTCTCCTCGCCACGCATGTCTATAATGATGGGTGCAATTTTAATGTATTCATGGCAGGTGTTGGCAAGCAAGGAAGGATTAGTGTTTTAGCAGAATTAACTTTCAAATGGGGCATTTGGAGGTACTGTGCATTGTATCCAGAGATGGCTTTGCCATAATAGTCGATAAGTGCTAAATAGTCGTCCCTGCTGGGACTGATACTGCGGAGAAAGTTTTTGTGTATGTTGTTAATACCCGAATAAACGAATACGCTTTATAGAAAGCGTCATCCGCAACGTTATAGGCACAACTGCAGATCAGGGAGGAAGATTGCATTGCAGACTTTAAAGGCGTTTCTTTTGTTTGATGAATATGTAAATGAACGTTGTACCACGGGAATTCTTGATTAGGTTGAACACGGTACGCCCAAAAAAAGTTTTTTTAGCTCATTCACCGTTTGTGAAACGCAAATCCCAATTATATTATGAATCATTATTGGGATTTATTAGAAATGTTCAAAAAAAGCGCCTAAATAATATTATTAGTAAGTTTCCTTGTAGTTTTGTATTATTTTAGTTGACAATGCCGCTTTGGAAAGCGAAGTGTCAATACGAAATGAAGATAAAGAAGGGTCGCTCCGATTGGTAAGTCACTAATAGCTTATATTAGGTCCTGCGTGGAGGTTAGGACTAGCTTAACAATGTTTTCAGTGGTCTTAGAAGTTCTGCAAGGTTGCTTGATAGCTTTGGTAATGAGAATGTTGTAGCGAAGCCTAGATATTCCTTGGCTTGTGGAGCAAGGGGTTAAGTAATGGCGGAACCTGCGTATCAGGTTATGTTGTGAACGGTAAAATCATCCACCAGAAATATGGAGAGATTCGCGTACCGGCTTCGAAGAAATTAGGTAACATCATATAACTCTTTACAAAAACTTGTATTCTGCCAGGGAGGCGGTACCAGAGACGAAAACTATTTTTGATTTTTCTGGTTCAATCAACACCCACAAAATCTCCCAGTCACTGTGTACATGTATATTAGATGATGCTACGTTTTTCAAATGCCTTGCATAACACCACTGCCTTCACATTTTGCGTGGTCGCAACGAGAGATTGAAAACTCACGAGCCGCAAAAAGGTTTTGGTCGCAGAAATGTGCGATGTCAACAAAGGCTAAGTTATTACTCGGATGTAGGGGCTCCAGGTGTTCATGGCAGATTCCTATGACTCTCGTTTATTGCAGATACTAGGGATCTTACAAAGTACTATTTAGATGTTCTAAAGGTTATGCTCACTTCCCTTCACGTGTGCCTAACTTGCATTTTGGGATGCTGACCGATGTGGCTCGTTTTGCGTCGTTAGGTGAGGTATTTGTTCGGTAACGGTTACGTGGGCTGTGGCTGGGTCTCACGTGACTTGTTGTTTGTTAATTACTAGCTTTTCTAGAGTAGTTGAAATGAGAGCTCTCTAAGTTTTTTTTTTGCTTACGCGGCATCCTTCTTGTGGATCGGACGTGTGGCGAAATAAAAATTTTCAGACACCGATACTTCCTTTGCTTTAAGCAAGATTTTAACGGGCCCCGAGTATGTTTTCTTTCATCTGAAGCTAGCAACCATAAAAATAAAGGGATTACGTGTGTTATTTCAATATGCCAAAGCAAGGGGCACTTTTCATTTTTTAACTTGGCAACGGGTCAAGCTTACCTGTCAGAGCTTTCAGTACTTTCGCCTTACATTATTTTCTATTGGCATCTTCATCGGCATTTTCATAAAATAAAGGGTATTGCATTGCGCCCTGGGTTCTGACGCATTCACCCGGAGCTGCTAAAAAATCAACCCGTGCTGTGCAGTGTTTTCAAGATTTCTTGTGGGCAGTGTTATCCAGATACAGCGCTCAGCGGTTACTACTAAGGCATGAAGTCGTTTCTTTTCCTCGCGGAAGTTATCCTCAATGTTTTTGGTCCAGCTTTACTTCTTTTTATGCTAGGTGAATCTATCTTTGTCTGTACTGAATACGGCGGTCATTTCGTCAAATCGGTAGTCTGGCAGTGATTGAAATTGATTGATGGATTGATTGATTGAGTGATTTGATTGATTGATTGATTGATTGATTGATTGATTGATTGATTGATTGATTGATTGATTGATTGATTGATTGATTGATTGTAAAATATAACGCGCCTACGCACACAAAAAATTAGGCACGCCAAAATGCAGAGCATCCCGGAATAATTTTAACCACCTGGAGAAATAAATGTGCGCCTAGTGATTGAATTTCAAGCAGCACACCGGAACGCGCCTTTTGCGGCCAAATATTTTAATTCCACATTAATACAGTTTTTTTTTAAATACCAATGCAGAAAGACAGTAACAAAAACATTCCTAACGCACAGCGCGGTACGAGAGAACGAGAAAGAAACGGCTGTCGTTCTTAATTATAACCTAAATTTCTCACGCACCTGCGAAACGCAAACGCATGGAGGGCCAAAATTGCAGCTGGAACTTCTGCCATGCCCAATGAAGAAACTGTCGGTCAGCTATCTCTCTCAATCAGCTCAGAAAATTATATGTTTCACCCGGCAACTACGGTTGACTAGTGCATTGCATTACGTTACATGTGCCTTCTATTCTTTTGACTATACGCAGTCGGTTATGCCCAGTTCTTGTAATTTTGGTTTATGAACGAACACAATAATTACACACATTACACCAGTCCACTATGCCTCCACCCAGTGTAGCCGGGACGCCACCACGCCGGTTCATCAGGATCGTAAGGCGCACCTATGTTACATATTCATTTCTAGGTACATCCTAATATATAATAATGACCGGCACATACCTTACGTTTAATTGTAACAAAACTCTATCGTCGTTTTGCGCAGGTCGGCCCCCCGCTTTGGCATATTCCACAAGGCTCTCCAATGCAACAATCAATTATCATCTTCTGCAAACGTTTACGAAAGTTGCATACGCCACCTAACTCTACTTCCATATCTGTCAATGATATAGCTTATGTAGCGGACTCAAGTCATACCATTTGGCTAGCCGGTGACTGGACCTTAGCAATTCCTAAGAAAGCGCCGGCCACCCAGGGAGAGTTATGTCACGTCACTATGTGGGATGTTTCAAGAAATATAATTTCGGCCATGCCAAGGACTCGGACGTTATCGTCAGCGGAGAGAAAGAATAACGCTTCATGCTCCTCAGAGAGCACATATAATACTGATGCCAGGTGCTGTGCCTTCAAGCGCATTGTAAGCATTTCGATATGGTTAACCTGGGTCTCGGCATCTTTACAATAATATGTAAATATTTACGTACTCATGCCTATTCTTTGAGTACTTCTGATGTGATTCTATTTGTTAGAATATATTTTCAGGACATTGATACTTGGCCACCTTCTGCTTTAGGCTCGTCAAAACTGATCAACGTTACTACACTCGAGGTTTTATATAGTATTCAAAAAGTGATGTTGCCGCATTTTAGCGCTAGGCATTTATGCAGAAGAACATTACCTTTTTGCAGAAGAGAGCACGTCTTCTCTTTTAGGTTGGATACTGAAATACTAAGAGAGATGTTCCCGCGCCTTTCAAACCTATACATACCATAATGGTAATAATCAAGCTCTTATCGCGCAGAATCAAAACATAGGCATTTGTAAAATACAACACGTCGTAGAGAATAATTTCAACTAATATCTCAATTAGGTAAATGAATCTAATGTTCTTTGTTATAGAACATCACGCATGGCTAAGCCAATCTTCGTCTTGCTGAATGATACCAGACCCTCAATAGTAATGAAAGGTCAATAAGCCTAAAAAATAAAAAAAAAAAAAGGCGTGGTACAAAACTCAAGCTGAGGTTAATTTCAACAGATAACGAAAACATCAACAGGGAGAAAAGCATATTCCTAAAACCGGCAGCTCTGCCAAATCTCGAGCCTGGGAAATAAATGTTTGGAGTTTCAAAACGCATACACGTGGCACACATACCCTTGTGCTGAAGATTTAGGTGCAAATCACCCTAACAAAAACAAAAATTGTAGTTGTTCTTTAAAAGATGACACACATAAGGTTAATGTTGTGCGCTATGTTCTTTTAACACGCTAATTCTTCTTCAGCTTAGGTATTCTCAATATTTGCGCTATCCAACAAAAAATATAATTTGTACAAACTCTCATTGCAGGACATGACGGTAACTGTATTAAAACTCCTATCACTTCCGCTACTTTGAAAGGTCTTCATGATATGCCAGTTGTTAGAATCATTTTAACTATACAGCCATTAAACTTTTATGTCTGTTGTCATCGTCATTAAACATAATCCTTTTTCCAATAAACAAGACAAACTAAACTAAAAACTTGCTACTGAAGATATATGGCGCCCAGGCTCAGGGTACCCGCCTTGACCCCATATTACATTTTCTCTCCAATTAAATGGCAACAACCTTCCGGCGATACTAGTTATCCCATCCACAAGCCCGTTTATGCCTTTACATTGCCTATGTGATCAATATTTGTAGATTTTATATCCAATAATTCTTATTTATTCGTAATAACGAACATATAAGCAATGAAGTAACTTCGTAAAACGATTTTGTCTTTCTTAAAATTTGCCTTGGCCACAGATTTCATACGTCGACTCATTCGGTTCCTGCATATTGTAATGTGAGAGACAACTTTGTTTAGTTCTTAAGTTAAAATGTCTAGTTATAACTAACCTGTGCTCCACCACAATAGTGTAATACACGTTGGTAGGGAAGAGTAAACAAAAAACAGGCGCAGTAGAGCGTCGCCAATTATATTTCGACTGTTCATGCCCTGCAAGAACATATCTGGCCGCGTAACTCTTTCTGTATTCGCCGGAATACATCAATAATACTGGCGCTGAAATTAAGACGTCTATGCCACTGGCTGCTGGGCAAATTCCTGTCCCTGATAATTTACATTCCCAGTGCGGCATAAAAAATGAAAGAAAACGTGTACTTTCATTTCAACGCCGGTGATAGCCAGGTGCCTTCAGATTCGGGAAACAACACGCGCAAATGAACAAAAAAGGTTTGTTTCGCTCCATATCCGACCTCTTTTGAGAGGTCATTTACCCAACACTAAAACAAAATGATTTTTCATACAGTGAAAGGTCCGCCATCGGTAGTGGTAACGTTTAAGACAAAGTACGCGGACGACTTCGGGCCGTGTACGTTGTCGTGATCTGCCGGAGTGACCTTCAAAACACACCCGGTAGGTAAGCAGACCTACGCGTCGTTTAACTCTGTGGGGTTTTAAATAACGCCACCTGACCTTCCAGCGAGTACGCGCCGTAGAATTAGCGTCCAGGCGGACAGAACATATCCTTAGATATAATCGGCACCTCAGCGTAGATGTTCCTAGACGACAAAACCACAAGTTGTTTTGTTGGTTTATTTAGGAAACAATGGCCTAAAGGACGGGACGATGGAACACTGCAAACAAACGGGCGCTTAGTGCCCGTCGGTTTGCAGTTTTTTTCGTCCCGTCCTTTCCGCTATTGTTTCTTAAATATGTTTAACCAACTCGCCCCCATCAAGCTCATTTTGCTTCAGGTTTGTTTGTTTAGGCACGCGGGGAAAATGGTGAAGAAAAATTGCTGTACCAGCTTGAGGAATAGTGTAACGTACTGCGGTCAGAAAGGTAGAATGTTCATGTTTGATCCCCAGTCCTGTGGGCGTAAATCGGGGATTTGAGTAAACAAGTAGGCAGAGAAATAAATGCTTTCAGGGCATAAGCTGAAGCACTCGAATCGCCATCACTCTACTGTGATTGTTGCTCTAATCGCTTGTTTCTTTGTTGTACAGCGCTAGTTCACCCGAACATCTTGTTCACAGGATGAACCTTTTATCGGTGCTGCTAACGTACGATGTCGTAGGTGTGCTGCGTAGACTCTCGTTTATTCTTGTTCGGGCATCGTTCGGGTGCTGGGTGGGGCGCGTCGTTGGTGACACACCAAAGTTCTACTCTGTCGTATAGCCAGCAACCACAGATGTGTCCTGCTTTTGCGCAGTGAGAGTAAAGAGAACGATGACTGATGCATTGTTGCACCATAGGTGGCCGTGAATGTAAAGTTTTGATGGGAGTATGATGTAATGCCCAGGTGACTAGCCCAGCGATGGCAAATGCCAGCGGCGTAGTTCATGCCTTGCGGCTCTCAAAGACGTTCTGGTGCCGTAGGACTCAATACACAGGCTCCACTTTCTCCCGGATTTCCTCGGATAATGCTGGGACTAGACGATGCAGCGTGCTAGGGAAACGTTTCCGGAGTTTTAGCGCAGTACGGTTCCTAAGATTTCCTGCAAAGTGGTTTTTTGAATTTTAAAGACGTTGGTGTCGGTTTTAGTAAACACGAAAACTTGCCGGTTGTACTGTACTGGGTGAACGCGTAGAATCTTCGCTATCAAGCACCCTCGAACGCCAAATGACTGACGGTTTTCCGGAGGTGACCGTCAAGCAAAGTGAACAGATCGTGCTTTACGCTACGGATTACCAAATGCAACTTTTTGTTTTCAGTCAAGTCACGGTCAGTTGAACAAAAACAGAGCTCTCAGAGTAAACAACGTTAATTGGACGATAAATTGTGCTCCAGTCGTAAAACTAAGAGGAAACGAACCTCTATACAATGCGACACGTATTCTTCAGTTAATACATAGTGGTATTTTTTGGCGGGTATGTATCTATCCATAGACACTTTTTCCGTAATAATGAATTACCGAAGAACACTGCAGATGAAAGAACTTTCTACTGTAGTGACGACTCCACAAAAAACTCTTTTCATAAGGTTCCTTGATCGCTACGGCAGAGAAACGAAATCTCGAAAGCACGAGCTTAACTTTCAACGCTGACATGACAGCCGGGTACTGCAAGACGCTGGAAACAAAATACCAAATAAAACAAACCAGACAATTTCCTTCACTGTAATATTCAGCGTCTTAGTTGACAAAGATGGTTAAATGGCTTGCTGCGAGTTGTTAGTCAATACGACATGTTTTTTTTTTTTCACTTGCGACATTGGACTCGCTCAAGGTTTCAAAAACTCGGTTTTTAATTTTACCACGGCACAGCAATACTCACAAATGCTTCATTTTCTTCGAAAAGTTCTCGCTTCTCCCTACTCGCAATAATAGCTCACGTCGTGCGTGTGCTGCTTTACGGCCTTTTAGGTGGCGCATGTTCAGGACGTGTATACCTTTCCCAGAAACGTTTCCGCAAAGCACCCATAGGCACAGAAATTTGCTCCACACTGAAAAGTGAAGCGAATTTAACCTTTTAGTTTCAGGTATTTATTTTCTGTGCAACGCCTGAAACAATCATCTCCCAGGGTCCCATTTTGGAGCTAGCAAGAAAAATATTGCAGAATTTCAAATATTTCCGACGGCTTCTGAACACAATCGCTACATGTTACTATCTTCGTGTAACTGCGCTTGCCTCTGTCTTGAATATTCTACACCTTGACTCGATATGTCCCCTGCAAGAGATGAGTGATATATCTAACTGATTGCCAACACCTTCTCCGTGAAGTAACAGAAGTCCCCGTTGTGAAATCTGTATGCCATTCACATTTACTTAATTTATTTAGCTTAACCAGTTAAATCTGAAACTGTGTGGGAACAATTCAAAAAAATAATTTCCATCATCTTTTCTTGCAGACATTTGAAGAACTTCATA
>JABSTR010001996.1:0-54316 GCA_013339765.2 Haemaphysalis longicornis | reverse complement strand
ACAGAGGGTATCACAAAACTCATCAACAACCTGCAGTCAACTAGTGCTCCCGGTCCAAACAATATTCCAGCAAAGATACTAAAGGCTACCAACACAGCATCGAGCCGCTTTCTCCAAATTGCTTTCACCCAGTCCATTTCTTAGGCACCATTCCGGAAGATTGGAAACTGAGAAAAGTTACACCAGTCTTTGAATCCGGCCATGAATCCGACCCATCCAGCTATCTCCCCATCGCTCTAACCTGCATCACATGCAAGCTACTAGAGCACATAATTATTCCCATACCGCTGCTCACCTGGACAATAACAATTTCTTCTTCCACAACCAGCACGGGTTCCGCCGTGGTTTTTCATTGGAAACCCAGCTTCTCCAGCTCACTACAGACCTCAACCTCAATCTAGATTATTCTTTTCGAACAGACGTCATCTTTATTGACTTTTCCAAAGCTTTGGACCGTGTCCCTCACCAAAGACTCATTAGTAAACTCTCGTGCCTTTGCCTGCACCCGCTGATATTATTGTGGATTAGATGCTTTTTAACAGATCGCTCCCAGTTCACCACCGTTGCCGGACGTCAGTCGCGCACCACCACGGTAACATTTGGGGTACCGCAAGGCTCAGTCCTCGGCCCCACTTTATTTTTAATCTACATTAATGATTTACCGTAAGGCACCTCCTCCTCCAACCGGCTTTTCGCAGACAACTGTGTTCTGTACAGGAAAATTTCTAGTAAAAATGATCAGCTCCTTCTCCAAAACGACCTAATCCACTTAGACAACTGGTGCTCGCTATGGATGATGCAACTAAACGTTTCAAAGTTTAAATTTAGGCACGTCACACGCAAACACTCTACCGATCGCTTTACATACTCGGTTACCTCAGCTCACTTATCACGGGTGGAGACCTACCGGTACCTCGGTGTCCTTTTAAACAGCAAACTAACCTGGTCTGAGCACATCCAAAAACTTGCAGCCGATGCCTCTGCGATCCTCGAGTACATCCGAAAATCGCTATCATGCTCACCTGCTCGAGTCCACCAATTGGTATACACCACCTTTGTAAGCGCCAAGCTTGACTTTTCTTCAGCAATTAGGAACCCCTATCAAACTTATTTGATAAATCCTCTTGTGGCTATTCAAAATCGTGCAGCCCGTTTTATTTTTTCTACGTACGGCTTTCCTTCGATGATCTAATCTATAAAGTCGTCCCTCGGTCTCCCCACACTTGTTTCTAGGCTGAAAATAGCAAGTCTCTGTCTTTTTCATAAACTATATTATACATTTCCCGACATACACACTTTATTATTGCTACCCCCACTGCACACCTCACGCCGCCTACATAACTCAATGAGAAAGCAGCGCCTGTATGGCTGCACAAACGCGTTCAACAAATCCTTTCTTCCTATTGTCTTAGGGGAGTGGAATAACCTGACTGAATCTATAGCAACTGAACCTAACAAATTCCAGATGTCATTAACAGTACACGTCAATAACAGATGTCATTAACAGATGTCATTATCTAGACCCCACGTCCGAACAGAATGTAGTACGACCGCACCCAGGTGTTAGTGTATAGTATGTATGGTGTTCTCCTTGCTCTTTTTTTATCGCTGTTACCTCATGCGCTAATCTGATTGGTGTTGACACATACTCCTCCTATTGGCGCCCCATGTGTCGTGTCCTGCTTATTTCCTCTTGTGACTATATGTGCTCAAACTACTGAAGGGATCACTACAAGCCTGTTGTGCGCCAACTTTGCTTGTGTGCCCTCCATACTTCTGGCTCACCTTTTCATGAATGGTGTTAAATCTGTTGTATTTTCTCCCTCGTTTATTTTTCTTAAGCTATTGTTACTCCATTGTTACCTAGTTTTTTTTTTCTTAAGCCATTGTTACCCCATGCAGTCAAACGGCTGCTGGGATGAGTCTATTCTTGTTTCTCCCCCAAACGGCTTCCCTGCTTTACATGTTGCACGATCTTTCTCTTTGGTGTTTCATTTGTTTTTTTTCCACCTGTCTTGTTTTTTCTTTTGTTTCCACGAACATGTATACTCTTTCATGTTTTTCGCTTCCCCCATTTGTGCAATCCTCCTGTTCTTTCTGCTGTCATGTTTATGTACTCTTATTGTTCTTGCTGTTGTCGTGTTTACGGTGCTTTGGTATTGCCCCTGTGTTTTCCCCGTGTTTTATCATGACCATCGGAAGCTCTCGTTTCTGCCCCCCCTTTTATGTCCCAGACCGGGCCTTTAAGGGTAAATAAATGATGATGATGATGATGATGATGACATCTGGCGTAAATTTCAACCGGTCCGTTCCCCTCCGCCCTACTCGCACATCAGTCCCGACCGTCAGCTTTTCCTGCGGGACCGCCCCGTCTGCTACTACTGCGGTATTCGGGGCCACATTTCTCGCTTTTGCCGGTGACGCCAACAGGACGAGCGACGAGGTTACGCGCCTGATGAACGGGGTGACATCCGCTTTGTCTACGGGGCTCGTCGTAATGGGTACGTTTCGCCTCCCCGCAATTATTTACCTCCTCAAGACTCGACCGATATTTCTTACAATCGCGCGGAACGACGTCGATCACCCTCGCCGTATCGCCGCTACGCCTTGGCTCTTCGTCTCCTGATTTTTCCTCTTACTCTGCGCTTCGCTCCGTCCCTTTTCGGCCCTATTTGTGGTAAAATAAGCCCTACAGCCCCGAAGCCTACTCCACTGGACGACACTCCATGCCAGGAAGCTGTGGATATCACCTTTAAGGTTGGCGCGGTTACAGTTTTTGTGCCTAACAAGAGATAGACCTTGCACAGCGGTGTTTAGGCTTAGCGACCCGGGCCGAACGCTACAGCTACGGCGGCCGCGCTCACATCCACCGGGTGCCTGCGTGGCTCTACGCGGCCCCGGAGCTAGAAGACTTTTTGCGCTTCGCAGTTATCATCACTATACTCCGAGGCATTTCGCTCCGCCCTAACTGTGAAGATGGTCCAACTCTACCGTGCCGAGGAAGATGACTGGCTCACCGTCCTCCGCAAAAAGCAGCAGCCAAAGAACCAGTCCACACTAGTACTCCGCCCGCAAGACGGTTTCGTCCTAGCCACCCACCGACCCGCGGTGCTCATGATGGCGATTGAAAGCGCAGCGAATCTTCTGCAGTCGGAAGCAAAGGCGATCTACGTCGACGTACCTCGCCACCAGAACATTGCTGTGATCAAGTCCCTTCGCGACTCTGCCACCGAAAAGATCGTACGAATCACTGGAATCTACATCGGCGGCCAAATTCGCAGGGTTCGTATTTATGCCACCGCACCAGAAGACTCATGCCGAGGCATCGTTCACGGAATCGAGGCCGGTACATCACCCGAAGAGCTCATGCAGAACCTCTGCGCCCCGAATACGGACGTTCTCAGCGCCCGAATGATGGGGAGGTCGGAAACAGCACTCTTGACGTTCAGGGGCACGTACGTTCCCCGTTTCGTCCTCTATCACCGCGCCAAATATGACTGCAAGCCACACAAACCAAAAGCCTCAATTCTGCTTGACCTGCTATGGCATTGGCCATCGAGCGGACATTTGCCCACAAGCCGGCGTCCATCAAGTTGTAAGGCCTGTGGCAGCCTGCTAGACACACCAGATCAAGAACATTCGTGCAAGCTCTGTTGCGCCAACTGCCAGGGGGAACATCCAGCGGACGACCCCACATGTCCAGCCCGCGAACAAGCTGACTCCGCGGCATCCAAGGCGGCGTATCTCAAGAGAGTCCAGGCTCGAAAGAAATACGAGAAAAAGCCCGAAACGTCCCGACAAGTTACTACTGAGAGGTGAGACCATTAACAAACACGACAAGTCCAGGAGCCAGGGAGCCGGCACATCACTGCGGAAACAGGCACACAAGCAGAATGCCGGTGAAGACACACGCTGTTGGCAAGCCATGGCAGGAGTGCAGCCGCGCCTGCACTAACGGTAACCGGAGAGCACGAAGCCTCAGCCTGCGAAGAAAGCGCCGCTCGGTGAGTCGGTCAGCCTTGCCTCCCATCAACCCCTCAGTGCACAAAAACACACGCAAATACACCACACCCACATGGCAGTCAGACGCGTACAAACGAGCGCTCCTCTGCCAAAGCCAAGCATTGCTGAGTCATTGAGACGCATGCCCCGACGACACACCCATAGCTCCGCCTACTGAGTCGCAAACCCGCGGATACAAACATAATGGACACTAGCGAGGTCCCCCCCGATCCAGATAGCGAAGAGGAGTTCTCCCCGCCGAACCTCTTCGACACAAAAGCGCGAACTGGACAATCCCCCCAGCAAACGACAGTGCGCTGTCGTCGTTAATAACCAATGAACTCGACTTCTCGGAGCTCAAGACCCAAATCAGTGTATCACCGCTCAGGTAGAGGCCCGTCACGAAAGCGGCAGAGGAGTTGGAGAAGAAAACAGAGGCCCGTTTTATAGAGATTGAGGCAGAAAGCCGAACAGTCAGCCTCTCAACTAGCCCTAATGATGGAAAAAATAGATCAATCGCTGAAAGCATACAGCTATCTCAACAGGACATCCAGAGACGCTTAGATGGCCTGGAGTCAACACCCTCCTCGGCACACCGTTTTACGTCACCCCGCTCGCATCCCTACGCCTCAGAGGCCAACCAGCGCCAGCGCACTCTACACACCAACAATGGGGACAACTAGACCACAGGTGACCTCGAACATTTCCCCCCACAACCGTGTAATAACCTATCTGATGATATTCTAGTTTGGCAATGGAACTGCAGAGGACTTCGAACCAAAAGAGGACTGCTTCTCCAACACCTGCAAATGTTTCACGCAAGCCCGACGTAATTCTCCTACAGGAAACAATGACATCGGCACGTGTCGCTGGGTACCAAACATTTGATACCGCGGACATACGGGACAACACATGCAAGATAGCCACACTAGTAAACAAATCACTAACGGCCACCGAGGTGCACGCGCACGCCGACGACAGCCTGCACACCGTAACATTGAAATTATACCGCAGCCTACGAAAAAACGGAGTAAGCCGCAGACAATATAATAACAAACCTGTACAGTCCGCCGCGGGCGTATGGAGCAAACTTCAATCGAATATTTGAGAATATTCCAAATAAGCGCGTTGCGCACCTTATCGGGGGTGACTTCAACGCTCCGCATGCGGCATGGGGGTACAGCCGCATCACTGCGAAGGGACGTAAACTCGACGCGCTTGTCAACAAACACGGGTACACTCTGCTCAATGATATCAATCAACCTACCAGAGAAGGAAACTCGGCCGAAAAGGACACAACCCCTGATCTTACCCTGTTCAAAGGACAGTACACATGCCAGTGGAGCAACTCCCACGAGTCACTTACAAGTGACCACAATATTATCGAAACTCGAGTCCAAGTAGCCAACCTCAAGCGCCGGAGAAAACAAGTCAAGATTACAAACTGGCACAGCTTTCGCTCACAGCAAGCGGAAGCAGTCACCAGTCAGTTTAGACGAATGGATAAACGAATTAAACGAGAGGCTCGTAAAATGTACCACCATTAGTTCAGACAACAGAAGAGCACCCGGACATCGACCCTCATCTCTTTCATCTCTGGGAAGCCCGGAGGGGACTCGTGAAGAGATGGAAGAAGAATAAGCCACAACCGCAAGCTCAAAGCAGAATAGCTAAACTATCTGTTGCAGCACAGCAATACGCTCAATCTCTCACACGAAACAACTGGCACTCACTGTGCGAACGTCTCAGTGGGAGACTTGGAATGCGCAGCACTTGGGCTCTCCTACGGGCTCTCATACAACCTAATGAGACGAAGGCGGATCAAACCAACGCCGTCCTCCGTCTCTTGCATCAGCAGGGCGTACAGCCGATGTGCTGCTCCAACAGCTCGCTGCCAAATACCTACCTGCCGCAGACGCGCCACGTTACAGTGACTACACTGGACTCCAGCCAGACTGACCAAGAAATGGAAGCCGACATCACGGTAGCGGAAGTCCGAGCAGCGTTACAGCAGCTAAGGCGCAACACTACTCCGGGTCCCGACAAAATCACTTACAAATTACTCCGCAACCTAACGGACAAGGACTGCGAAACACTACGGAGTATATCAACAGCGCCTGGCAGACAGGGCAACTCCCCCAAGCCTGGAAACAGCGAAGGTAGTCCTCATCCCAAAGCCTGGGAAGAAGCTCTAGCTTAGACAATCTCCGACCAATATCCCTCACGTCTTGCCTCGGCAAACTGATGGAGAAGATAGTACTAGACCGGCTCCACAGACATCTAGAATGCACGAAAGCCTTCCCTCACACATTAATTGGTTATCGAAAATGCATATCTACACAAGACTGTCTCCTGCAGCTCAAAGAGGACATCCTGGATGACCCTAGCTCAGCGCAGATGCGGGCAATACTGGCATTAGACCTATGTAAAGCTTTTGATAATGTCACACATGACCTCATCCTACAGAACCTAGAAAGCACGAATTGTGGCCAGAAAATGTACAATTACATTAGAGATTTTCTTCGAGACCGCAGCATAACGCTCACCCTCGGACCTTATGAATTGAGCATCCAACAACCCCCAAACAGAGGCACACCGCAGGGCTCCATCTTGTCTCCAACGCTTTTCAATCTTGCAATGAAAGGATCTGCCCAAAATGCTCGCCCGCATACGTGGCGTTAAACATGCCATTTATGCGGACGACATAACAATATGGACCAAGGAAGGATCCCCGGCTGAAATAGAGCAGGCGCTACAAGAAGCTGCTGATGCAACCGCAAGATACGCGACCCGGGGCGGCCTCTCTTGCTCACCCGAGAAATCCGAATTCTTGGTGGTCACGAAGCACACGGCCGCATCAGAAACAAGAAGAACTGCACATCACCATAGAAGGCAGACCAATTCCCCAACGCTCTCACATCAGGGTTCTCGGTCTCACAATCCAGAGTAATGCCAAAGCAACTATGACCATACGGAAGTTGCTAGATCAAGGGACACAGGTGATACATATGCTACGCCGCATAGCCAGTCGGCACAGGGGAATGCGAGAGGCCGACCTTGTGCGACTCAGCGCAGCGCTCATCGACTCCCGTATATTGTATCACCTCCCATATCAAAATCCCACGAAGACGGAGCTCGAACGCATAAATGTAGTTCGAAGGAAGGCCTTAAAACAAGCACTAGGAGTGCCGCAATATACATCAGACGCAAGCGCTCCAGGCCACCGGAGTCACCAACACACTGGAGGAGCTCCTAAGTGCGCAGCGCCTAGGACAGTTCCACCGACTCCATAGCACCGACCAAGGCAGGGCCATCCTGCAGGATCTTGGCTACTCTGCGGACCCACCATCATCCGCATCGCAGGAAAAAAGATGCCTCTCCCTTGAACACCGAGCAACGCATCACCATCGCTCCCCTGCCAAAGAACATGGACCCCCGACCGGCATGCTGAACGGCGCCACATCAGGACCAACGTCCTCTCGAAAACGCTGCAGCGCCTCGGCCCCGTCAAGCACGTTTACTACGTTGACGCACATCCTGGGGAAGATGAGGGAGGCATCACGGCTGTCGTCGGACCCCTCAACTACGAACTAGTCACGCTTGAACCAGATGTACATGATATAGACGACCTAGAAACTCGATCTATTGCACGAGCCATATACGCCGCTACCACCCATATAGTTCGTCCGCAAACACCCATCATCATCGTCACCGATTCGCAAGCCGCCTGCAGACAATTGATCAGAAATGATCTGCACCACCGCACAGCCCGCCTCATCAAAGACGCGCTCGACTACAAACCGTACAAGTTCCACATTATTTGGACTCCTGGGCACGAGGGTTTGGCAGAAATGAGCGGGCACATACGCTCGCCCGAGCAACTATTTACCGGGCACCTGACCAGCTCTCATCAACCTCAAGCGGTACACAGCCGTCCTTAAGTGATGCACAGCCGTCTTTTAGCCCGCGCGAATACCTCGAGTCTTTCGAGCGCAGCGCAAGGTACATCCCTCCCCCCATCGTACACTCACAAGGCGGCAGTCCGTCCTCCTCCGACAGATTCAGACAAACACATTACCCACTGAACATCTCACACATCGCTTTCGAAATTTACCCGGCACCCCTACTTGCTCGTTCTGCGGAGGTTACCCAAACATATTCCACACAATATGGGCCTGTGATCGACATCCAAAGTTGACCCCCATCCCGAATCCAACTCTAGCATCCTGGGAGGCAAGTCTGGCTGACCCCAGCGCTGCGACACAGCTCCTGCTGACGTCCAGAGCGGAGGAAGCCATGGCCACGGCTTCCCAAGACGGCGCCCTGGACTAAGGGTGCTCAGGAAATAAAGTTTACTTCCTTCCTTCTCTTCGACCTGCTTCCCGTCCAACTGATCAGGCTTCGGCAAACTAGCACCAGCAGTTTTTTAAGGGGAAACTGCATTGCTCAGAGACACCAGAACTCTTCCGGACCGTCCGTCGAACATTTTATCCGAATAAGTGGAAGGAGTGTGTGTTGATGCGCTTGTGGATACGGGAGCCAGTGTTTCAGTTTTTTGTGCAGAGTTCAGTTCCCGCCTGAGAAAAGTGAGAACTCCCTATCCCGGTACGTCTTTACGAGCAGCAAATCGTGATAATATTCGCCCCTCTGGATACGGTACAGTGCGTGTTATGATTGACGGGCTTTCTACATCACATTCAGTGTTCGGTGCTGACTTTATGTGCTTATGAAATCATTATGGCTTGGGACATTTTATCACCATCATCCGCGGTAATTTCCTGCCAACAACCGCCTATTCACCTCACCGAGACACCCATTGCCAGTGTGTCAGATGCGCCAATTCAGCGTTTGGTAGCTACCCAAGATTGTGTTCTGCCTCCCTGTGACGAAACTGTATTTTCTGTCGCCTGCGACAATATCGCCGTCGGAGGTGTATTTGTCACACCAGCCGGAAGCTTCGCCTGTAAAGGAGCCATAATACCCCCATGTCTCGTTCGCTTTTCGCGTGGATCAGCTCTAATCGCCGCATTGAATGTTCCCTCTGAGCCTATTATCCTTCCTCAAGGCATTACCGCTGCCACCGTTTCCGAGGAAGAAGCTACCTATCGAGCACTGTGCCCTCTTGCGTCAGGGCCGTGTGCCAGTAATCCAGAGCTGACACTCTCGTGCCTTACTTCTACCATCAGCCCTGAGCTCAGCTTGAAAAAGAGGGAAGCGCTCCTCGCTCTGCTTAAGGAACACAAGGCCTTATTCGACTGCCACTCTTCCACTCTTGGACGGACATCAGCGCAACTCATCTTATAGAAACAGGTGGTTCGTGTATCATTCGCAGTCGTTCCTACCAGGTTTCGTCCTCCGAACGCAAAAACATTCAAGACAATGTTGATGATATGCTTCAGCGGCACATTATTCGCCCTTCTGGAAGCTCCTGGTCATCACCGGTTGTTTTGGTGTGAAAGAAAGACGGCTCCGTACGATTTTTTGTGGGCCATTGGGCGCTTTAAAAGATAACTCGAAAATATGTTTACCCCGTGCCCCCGGATTGATGATGCTCTAGACACTTTGCATGGCGCCGAATACTTCTCGAGCCTTGATCTTCGATCATGATATTGGCAAATTCCTATGAATGAATCAGACAAAGAAAAAACAGCTTTCGCCACACCCGATGGCCTTTACGAGTTTAAGGTGAAGCCATTCGGACTGTGCAATGCTCCAGCCACGTTTGATCGCATGATTGACACCGTCCTACGTGGATTGAAAGAGATGATCTGCTTTTGTTAGCTTGACGACATTGTTATCTTATCATTCATGTTTGATGAGCACCTTCAACGTGTTGACGAAGTATTAACCTGCTTCCGCAACGCTGGTATTCAGCTTAACACCAAAAATTGTCGATTTGCCAGTACGTCAATCGAAGTTCTGGGCCACGTTGTAAGCAAAGATGGAATACGCCCGGATCCGGACAAGATCAACGCTGTTCCTAACTTCTCTCAGCCGCTTCGCCAAAAGGAAGTTCGCAGATTTCTCGGATTGGCTTCCTAATTCCGTCAAATCATTCGCAATTTTGCAACATTAGCCTCGCCCTTGAACAAACTATTGACACCCGGAACCCTATTCCTCTGGACCAAAACTGCGAAACAGCTCTCAAAGCCCCCAAACAAGCTTTCACATCTGGACCTGTCCTCGGCCATTTCTATGAGTCGGCACGGACAATTCTCCACACTGATGCCAGTGGGCATGTTCTCGGTGCGGTCCTTCTACAGCGCAATGATCCGTCATTGGAGCGTGTCATAGCCTACGCCAGCCGCACTTTGACCCCCGCTGAGCAGAACTACACCATTACTGAGAAAGAACGCCTCGCCGTTGTCTAGGCCGTGGAAAAATTTTGTCCTTATTTGTGCGGGCGCCACTTCTCCATAGTAACCAATCATCACGCGCTGTGTTGGTTATCCGCGTTCAGAAACGTATCGGGACGCCTTGGCCGCTGGGTTCTCCGGCTACAGGAGTACGACTGTACGGCGACTTACAAGACGGGCAAGACTCACAATAATGCTTACGCCCTGCCCTGTTGTCCACAGCCGTCCCCACAGCCGTCCCCTTACCCTGCCATCTTTTTACCCTTGCTGACAATAGCGTCTTTGCGCAAAGCCTAACAAGATAATGCCGCGAACCATGCATTGTGTTTAGTTTTGTTTTGCTTTTACCGTCCGGCTGCGCCGGTCTGTGTTATCTCTGTGCCAAGGGAAGCACCTGTTCCATTCTTTCTTTCTGTGCTGCATGTGTTAAATGTTCTGATAAGGAGAGCATTTCGTTCTAACGTGAAAAGCCCAGAATATTCTTCTTGGATCTACAATGTTCTAGATGCGAATCGACGGTTCGAGAACCACGCGAGCCGAAAGATAGAAAGCATGCAGAGCAGACGCCGGGGTATTTGACTCGCCGTAGCTCGCATGCGTACGTCCCTTTGTTGACTTGCTGCTTTCGCCGCCTCTGTATTCTTTGAGTTGTTAGGGGAGCACAAGTTCGCTCCAATAAACGTGTTTTCGTCGAAGACAACTGCGGCGTCTGTGGCTTCGTGACACTTGGTGGTGGTGCTGGGTACATGCACCCTACGCCCTCGTCAAGCCGGCAAGCAAGTCCCACTCGTGCCAGCCGCCGACAGCAAGGTCTTGAGCCGGAGTTTGGACTGCTACCGGATAAAGTGAAAAAAGAAGACGTCGTCATCACCCCCACCATGATCAACGCAGGCACCAGGGCCAGAACTACCAATCCTGCCCTCGTTCTTCAACAGCCCGCAAACCCATCGTTCCGCGGATCCCCAGGAGAAGACCCTGAGGACTGGTTGGCGAAAGTGCAGCGCGTCCGCATCTTTAACAGGTGGGATGATGAAGAGACTTTCCGCCATGTTTTCTTCAATTTAGAAGACACGGCCCGAACGTGGTTTGAAAATCATGAAAGCTCCCTAACCGAATGGACTCTCTTTACGAGGCAGTTCCTGAAAACATTCGCCACCGTCGTGCGGAAAGAGCGAGCCACCCTTTGGTTGGAAACCCGCACACAACACCCCAACGAAGGGGTCGTGATCTTTGTTGAGGAGATGAAGCAACTATTTGGTCGCGCGGACCCCAAAATGACGGATGAAAAGAAGTTACGCTTTTTGATGCGGGGTGTGAAGGAGGAACTGTTTGCTGGACTTGTCCGCAACCCGCCCAAAACCATCGCTGAATTCGTTACCGAAGTCAGCTCGATTGAGAAGGCTCTCGAAATGCGTTCTAGGCAATATGACCGGAACTTTATTGGCGCGGCAAATGCGAACTGCGTCGACAACATGCGGATTCCGGCTGATAGCCTACGTGAGACCATCCGCGCAGTAGTGAGAGAGGAGCAGCGGAAAATTTTCCCGACGACGCCGCAACCCCAAGTAGCTTGCCTACCTGACGTGATCCGGGGAGAAGTTCAAAACACTTTGGGAACTTGTGTGCCATCCGAACTACACGGTGAGCCCCAAGCTATGACGTACCCCGCGCCTGTTCATCGACCCCGCCCTGCTCCAACACGTCGTCAAGACGCCCCGCCATTCTGCCACCCACTGTCACCCACCCGACCTCCTGTAGTACGAAACCAGACGCCGAGGAAGACTGACGTATGGTGAACACGAGATAATCGTCCTCTGTGCTATCACTGCGGAGAGGCCGACCACATCTACCGTCGCTGCCCATACAAGAGACTCGGACTTCGCGGTTCCTCCGTCGACGCACCACGCCCCCGACCCTGCCAGCGCCCATCTGAAATTGAAGAATACCTGTCGAACACCAGCCGTGGACCAGCTCGTTTCAACCGTTCACCGTCGCCCTGCCCGTACAAGTCGCCGGACCACCGTAGCAGTGCTGACTTCGCATGTGGAAGGTCCCCCAGCCCACGCGGGGGAAACTAAAGGCAGCAACTTCTGGAGGTGAAGCTGCACAACGGCGGAAAAACGAAAACCCTCCAACGACGCAACGATTCGCCGAAGACTGTGACTTACGACATGCCCTCATTCCGACGACCCGACCAAACCCTGACGTGACTCCCGAGCACGACAACAGCCACAAGGCGTGACGCGTACCCGACATGACCAAGCCTGCCCCCGAGAAGACGACGACAACGACGACGCACAATGCGGCTATGCATCAAACCTTGTTTCTCTTCAACAAATCGACTCGTACTGCCGACACCTCACGGAACAACTCGATGGCTCCGCTTCTCCACCTAATGGCCGCTGACACCACCAACTCAACAACTTTCGCCTCTTGAATGGCGGAGTGCTTTACCGTCACAATTATCACCCTACCCGCGACAGATGGGTTGCAGTCATCCCTAGCTGTCTTCGAAACCAAATCCTGGAAGTCGTCCACGACGACGCAATGGTTGGCCATCTTGCTTTTACAAAACGTACGACCGCATTAGAAGCCGATTCTTTTGGCCAGGCCTTTCTACCACCGTCGCAAAATATGTTGCATCATGTCCTGCCTGTCAGCGTCGTAAACGCCCCACCTCAGCCCCTGCAGGAATGCTACAGCCCCTGCCTTGACCTCCCGCTAAATTCGAAGTCGTTGGCACCAACCTATATGGACCTTTTCCTTCCACTTCGACTGGCCATCGCTGGATTTTGACTGCTGTAGATCATTTGACTCGGTTCTCCGAAACTGCTCCCCTGCGTACCGGCTCCGCTTCCGAAGTCGCAGATTTTTTTCTGCAAGCCATCTTTTTACGTCACGAACCACCTCGCACTCTTTTAAGTGACCCAGGACACACATTTCTCTCAGCAGTCCCTGCGGAAGTTCTTCAGGCTGCCGGTACCATTCACAAGACCACGTCAAGCTATCATCCTCAGACAAATGGCCTGACAGAACGTTTTCATCGTACTCTGTCCGATATGATTTCTTTCTATATCAACCCCGACCTCAGAAACTCCGCCGCAATTCTTCCCTTTGTAACATACGCCTACAACACTGCTGTTCAAAGTACAACTAGATTTTCACCAATTTTTATCGTGTATGACCGGCATCCACCATCTGTTTTGGACGCATCTTTCTTGTCCTGCCTGGTTACTCCAACAGTTACCATGGCAAGTCAATTTGTTTCTTGTGTCGCGCATTGCCGGAATCTCGCCTGATTGAACACCGAGTCCTGCCAGAATGACCGGAAGTCTCGCTACGATACAGATCTTCTGGACGTCACCTTTGAACCATGAGACGAAGTGGTGCTTTCCACACCTTTACGTGCTCCAGCACCATGTAAAACGTTTATGCCACGATTCGTTGTCCCGTACACAGTACTTCAGCGTACCTCTCCAGTGAACTACTTAGTTACTCCTACGTGTGGTGTCACTGACCGTCGGTGCCTTGGCGTTGAGACTGTGCATGTCTCGCGTCTAAAACGCTTTCGTCGCTAATCGCCATCCGTCCGACTTGCAGCCAAGTTAGCGGCTTTGACTGCTGGAGAAGATAGTGTGAGCGATGTTTGCACACGAATGGCTGCAATGGTCATTCTCCCAATTCATAGCACCCAGAAACATTCCCATCATCAGCATCATCTTCATTCACCCGCCACCGGCTGCCACCCTTATATCCCGTGCCTCTGGCGACCGTGATCTTCGTCGGAGTGTCTGCGGTTGCTGCTTTCGCGAAGCCGGAAAAACAGTCTGTGCTTCGCCGTGCCTTTGCCTTTCAAAGAACTATATAAATATATATACATACACACACATATATCTACCGACATACTATATATATAATAGATATATCTATATATATATATATAGATAATATATATATATATTATATATATATATATATATATATATATATATATATATATATATATATATAGATATATATATATATATATATATATATATATATATATTGTAAGCTATGACTAAGGCAGACATTAGCAGCCGTATGTGGACATTCTCCTCAGTGGCTATGTGCCAGATGCTATGTGCCACCAGCCTCGCTCGCCGCGCATATCGTCGTCCACGCTACCATCATCGGGATGTTCTGGAATCTGCGCTCGACCTGAGCTCGCTAGCCTGTCGCTCTCTGCGGGATTAGTTTAATAAACCGGTGCCCGACGACTCCTGGCCTGTGCCTCGCAAGTGGTGGAGGTAAAGCGGTCTGATCCTTCGTACCTCGACCCCCCCCTTTCCCCTGGAGCTCCGTTCAGGTCGTCGCTTACCACAAGAGGCCATGCCATTGACATCTGAAACAGCCAGCGCAGCGGGTTCCGCCGTTCCACCGTGCTTCGTAACGAGCCGCGAGCGGGACCCTCCCTTCTTCACTGGGCTTCCCAGCGATGACGTCGAGGATTGGCTTGATGAATACAACCGAATCAGCTCCTTCAATCGGTGGGACGATGCCTTCAATCTCCGTAACGTCTCCCTTTCCCTCAGAAAAGTAGCGAGGACGTGGTTCTACAACCACGAGGCCGACTTCACTGACTGCAGCGATTTACTTCCGAGCTGCGCCTATTCTTCGGAACGTCGTCTACGCGTACGGAAGCCGCCAAAAAGAAATTGGACGATCGCATACAAGACCTGGTGAGTCGTACACATCCTACATTGAGGATGTTCTCAGCATTATGCCACCAGTGCCAACAAAGATATGACGGAGGACAGCCGAGTGCGCCATGTCCTGAAAAGGAATTTCTCCTTCGCATTTAACGCGCTGGTCGCACAGAACCCCACTAGCGTTAACCAGGTCGTAACGATGTGTCAGCGCCTCGACGACCTGCAGTCCCTCGTGCGCAGCCAACACAGTGGGACTCCCGCGCTTCCATGGACGAAGCGGACTTGCGCTCGATGATAAGATCAATTATCCGCGAGGAACTGGAGTCCAGACACCGCTCGGTTTTTTCAGAATCACGGACGTGAGACATCTCCTCCGGATCTGCGCGAGATGATCAAACAAGAGTTGGCCTACCTTATGCCGGCCTCCCCATCAGGCAAACAGATATTCATCCCGGCTCAACTCAAGCCGCATTGGCTTCGCTGCCTTATGCTTCCAATGCCACGATTTCGACACCTCTCTTCCTCCGACTCGGTATGTTCGCCTTTGGCACCTGTGTCTACCCTGTCTCTCGACCGCCCATGCTCACCCGGTCTGACCATAGTGCATCCTCACCCAGTGCCACCTGCTGGTCCCGTTCAGTTTCTGCCAGGTCCCTCCTCAGTTCGCGTATGGCTACCCTGCTTGGCGTCCGTCCCGCCCAACCTGTTTCTATTGTGGCATCCGGGGGCATATCTCTCGTTTCTGCCGAAGACGCCAACAAGATGAAAGGCTCGCGTACTCCCCCCGTTCCACAAAGCAGGAGTCAACCGTCTTACGACTATATTCTCAAGGTTCCCGTACGCACAACGTTCGCCGTCACCCGCAGACTACCAGGACCAGCACCGCAGCTCCCGCCAGCCGAGACGATCTTCCCCAACGCCCTTCCGCCGCCGCTCTACCTCGCCGCTTCGTCCCTGCCTCCCAGAACACGGAAAACTAAAGGCGGCAGTTTCTGGGGGCGAAACTGCGTCACTCGGAATTCTGGAAGTCCTCCTCATCGACCATCGAACACGTTATCAGTTTTAGTTGAAGGAATTAGTGTTGAAGCTCTTGTGGACACTGGTGCGAGCATTTCGATAATTCACGAAAGGTTATGTTCTCTACTGCGAAAAGTAAAAACTCCATATTCTGGCCCGGCTCTACGAGGTGCGAACTCCAGCTGCTATTCAACCATCTGGACTGTGTACAGCTCGTGTTTTATCGACGGCATTCGACACCACATTCAGTTCGCAGTACTGGCATCATGCGGTCACCAAATGATATTAGGCTGGGATTTTCTTAAATCGGCGTCTGCTGTGATTTCTTGTGGTGAACCGATGATTCATATGAATGATACAGACCTTGGCCAGTGTTTCGGATACTGCAGACTTGCGATTGGTGCGTCCTGCGACTTAACTCTTCCCCCTGCTCAAGAAACTATACTCTCGGTTAATT
Source organism: Haemaphysalis longicornis (assembly GCA_013339765.2). Taxonomy (NCBI): domain Eukaryota; kingdom Metazoa; phylum Arthropoda; class Arachnida; order Ixodida; family Ixodidae; genus Haemaphysalis; species Haemaphysalis longicornis. The sequence continues at coordinate 37,793 of JABSTR010001996.1, read as the reverse complement.
CGGACAAAATTCTCGACGGTGATGTACTCATTGCTCCGACAGGAAAACTCCCCTTCATGGCGTAGTCATATCCCCCTGCCTCGTCCGTTTTTCTGCGGGAACTGCTCTTCTGGCCGCAGCGAATACTACAGCCGAAGCGGTTTTCTTGCCCCGAGGGACCACCGTTGCTTGTGCTCCGCGCGACGATGCAGTGAATGTCGTCTCATTGGGATCTGTCACGTCGGACGATCATTCGGTGAGCACTAAGCCTTCATCCTTTCCCATTAGTGCAACAATCAGTTCGGATCTTGACCCAGAGCAACAGGAAATGCTATTGGCTCTTCTGGGGAAACACGAAATTTTATTTGATTCTTCTTCTACCATCTTACGGCAGACCTCCGCAGCCACCCACCGAATCGACACAGATGGCTCGTGTATCATTCGACGTCGCCCGTATCGCGTCTCACTGAAGGAGCGTCAAATAATTCAGGAACATGTCGACGACATGCTGAAGAAAAACATAGTTCGCCATTCAACCAGCTCCTGGTCATCGCCCGTTGTTCTAGTCCAGAAGAAGGACGGATCTGTACGATTTTGTGTGGATTACCGGCGCTTAACAACATAACTCGGAAAGATGTCCTAGCCGATGCCTAGAATTGGATGATGCTTTGGACACCTTGCAAGGGGCCGAATACTTCTCCAGTCTGGATTTGAGATCGGGATACTGGCAAATTCCCATGCACGAGCAAGACAAAGAAAAAAACAGCTTTCAGCACGCCTGACGGTGCTTTACGAATTTAACGTAATGCCGTTCGGGTTGTGTAACGCTCCGGCCACATCTGAACGCATGATCGAGTAAGGTTTTACGCGGCTTAAAGTGGAAGACGTGCCTATGTTACCTTGACGACATAGTCGTATTTTCCTTCTACTTTTCCCGAACATCTCCGTCGGCTTAACGAAGTGTTAACTTGCCTTTCACAACCCGCCTGACCCTTAACCAAAGAAATGCCACTTTGCAAGCAAGTCAATCAGGTATTAGGTCACCTGGTCAGCAAAGAGGGAATCCGGCCGGACCCTGACAAAATCAATGCCGTACTAAATTTTTCCTCGCCCAAACCGTCAAAAGAACTTCGCAGCTTCTTAGGATTGGCCTCCTACTTCCACCGCTTCATTCGAAACTTCGCTTCAATCGCTTCCCCTCTACATAAACTGCTGTCTTCTGACACACCATTTCTATGGTCCGACGACTGCGAAGCTGCCTTTCAGAAACTGAAGTGTGCCCTAACCTCTGATCCCGTACTCGGCCATTTTGATGAAACAGCGCCCACTATACTACACACCGACGCCAGCGGACACGGCATTGGGGCTGTTCTGTTACAGCGCAGGACATCTTCTGTTGAGCAGGTAATTGCCTACGCCAGCCGGACATTGACACCTGCTGAGAAAAATTACACAATAACAGAGCAGGAGTGCCTCGCTGTAGTTTGGGCAGTTCAAAAGTTTCGTCCATATCTGTACGGGCGTCACTTCACTGTGGTCACGGACCATCACGCCCTTTGTTGGATATCTTCCCTAAAGAACTTGACCGGGCGGCTAGGCCGTTGGGTACTCCGTTTACAAGAGTACAGCTTCACCGTCGTCTACAAGACTGGCAAAAAGCACGGGGATGCAGACGCTCTTTCACGCTGCCCGTTATCCCCCGCTCAAGATGACATTCAAGCGCTTTCTGAATCAACGACAGCCTTACGGATCGCCGCTGTGGACACTTGCACGGAACCACTTCCTGAATTGGCCTCTCAGCAAAGGTCCGACACTTACTGTCGCAACCTCATTGACCTGTTAGACGGTTCCGCTCAACCACGCAATAGTCGTTCACGCCGCCAGCTCCGCCAATTTCGACTCAGTAATGGAACCCTTTACCGGTACAACTACCACCCAACAGGCGACAGATGGGTGCCCGTCATTCCCCGTGCCCTCCAACGCAAAATTTTAGAGACATTTCACGACGACGCTACCGCGGGCCACCTTGCCTTCCACAAAACGTATGACCGTATCAAGAGCCGCTTCTTCTGGCCCGGCCTATCCACCTCTGTTGCCAAACACGTTGCATCGTGCGTATTGTGTCAGCGCCGCAAACGTCCAACTTCGGGCCTGCAGGCACACTCCAACCACTGCCGTGCCCCTCCTCTCCTTTCGAAGTCGTTGGCATCGATCTCTACGGTCCTCTACCCGTCACTTCGGCTGGACATCGGTGGATCATTACCGCAGTGGACCACTTGACACGATACGCGGAAACAGCTCCTATTCGCACGGGCTGCGCTTTAGAGGTGGCTGAATTCTTTTTGAAGACGATATTTCTGCGACATGGACCGCCCAAAGTGCTTCTTAGTGACCGAGGCCGGGTATTTCTTTCGGCCGTGCTTGCAGAAGTTCTTCGCGCCACCAAAACTGTACATAGAACCACGTCCAGCTACCACCCTCAAACTAATGGTTTGACCGAACGTTTTCATCGCACGCTCTCGGATATGATTTCCTGTTACATTCAGCCCGACCATAAAAACTGGGACGTCATTCTCCCCTTCGTCACCTACGCCTATAATACAGCGGTTCAACGAACCACGGGATTTTCGCCATTTTTCCTTGTCCATGGCCGCCCACCTTCAACTGTTCTCGATAATTCTTTCTTGACTGCCCCGCCTGGGCCTCTGCATCGAACAGTATCGATGACTTTATTTCTCGCCTGTTCTTACAGCCGCCATCTCGCTCGTCTCAGGACGACAGCCTCACAGGAAGACCGCAAGTCAAACTACGACGCTTCGCACCGCGTTGTCTCGTTCCGAGCCGGCGATCATGTCTTACTTTCCACTCCGCTCCGTACCCCAGGACAGTGCGAGAAGTTCCTTCTCCGCTTCGTAGGCCCTTACACTATCCAGGAACAGACTTCACCGGTAAATTACCGCGTTACGCCCACCTCTACTGTCACCGACCGCCGTTGTCGCGGCACTGAAGTTGTACACGTTTCCCGGCTGAAGCCTTTCAACTCCCGGAATCCGCCTTAAGCGCCCGAGTCGGCCGCTTCAGCCCCGAGGGAAATGTTGTAAGCTATGACTAAGGCAGACATTAGCAGCCGTATGTGGACATTCTCCTCAGTGGCTATGTGCCAGATGCTATGTGCCACCAGCCTCGCTCGCCGCGCACATCGTCGTCCACGCTATCATCATCGGGATGTTCTGGAATCTCTGCGCTCGACCTGAGCTCGCTAGCCTGTCGCTCTCTGCGGGATTAGTTTAATAAACCGGTGCCCGACGACCCCTGGCCTGTGCCTCACAATATATTTTTTTCAAAATTTCGTTGGACCAATGATCACCATTTACGGTATTATAACAATTACAGGTGGAACATTCGCGAAATCTGAGTTGCTGGGGAAATGCCAGGCGTCATGCCTCTTGCAATTTTCCGCCGTTTTTTTAAATATTTTTCTTATTGCCTAATTTTTCAAAATTTCGTCCCACCACTTACCTAAATTTACTTTATTAGAACGATTACTGTAGGAACTTTCACGAAATCTGCATTATTGTGGAAATGCAGGGCAATAAAGGTTAAGGTATTTCCGGTATTTTTTATATTTTTCTTATTTTCTAGTTTTTCATAATTTTGTGTGACCAGTTATCTCCACTTCCCCCATATAGCGATTACCGGTGGAGCTTCCGCGACATCTGCATTTTTGTGGAAATGCAGGCGTTACACGGTCCTGGTGGTGGGGGTACTCTTATAAGAGTGCTACGCATTAAAAACTCCAGCGTTCGCCGTATCGTGGCAACACTTGCTCGGACCGAGAGAGACACGTAATAGAGTACGCCCCTTGTTTATTGTAGCGTAAGCTACACTGGCCGAGGTTGAGCAGCTTCGCGTGGACCCTGAAGGGCCGTGCTGCGCAAGCGCAAGGAGCATTGGATTGAATTGGATTGGATTCGACTTGCATTGCATTGTATTGGATTGAAAAATCCAATCCAATTGCAGTACTGGTGTGCAGAGAATTGGGTCGGCACATTAGCCGATCTGCGCATTCCAGAGGAGTGACGTCATAGCCGCGGCAGACGCACTGGCGCCGGCGCGTGCCCAGCTGTGCGCCTTCGTTGCGCGGTAGCCAAGTCTCACGCTCCGTCGGAGCCGCTTGATAGCCGTTTCGCGTGGCTCCTGGAGAGCCGTGCTGCGCATGCGCGAGGGCAGTGACTGGACTGCACTGGACTCGACCGGACTGGACTGGACTGTATTGCTGAACCTTAACTTACGCTCCGTATATCCTGGCATAGCCGAGCTAAGCCACTGCTAATTTTTCGTCCTTGTGTCGTAGTCCACATGCGCTGTGCACCTTAGAAACGCCACGACTTGAATGTCGAAGCTGCTGTAGGTGATCACTGACTCCACATGGCCTGGCCACGGATTGTTCGCGCGGCCGAGGAAGATGCCGCGCTTCGAGACGCTCGCCGTGCAAAGCATCTGCCAGAGACGATAAGGCGCGCTTGCAGAGCGGCGTACGAAAACGTCGATCAAAACGACGAGCTCACTCTGGCCTTGCTGAACATTAGGAAATTGAAATGCTATGCCACCGACGTCAACCACGACCCCACATCGATAATAAACCGTAACTTTGTGTCCGTCAATGAAGACCTGTAACAGCTATAGCTTCGCCATTGAAGCCTTGCGCGTGAGTGCAAGCTTTACCCCAGAGAAATTCGTCATGCCAACTTTACGCCTGGGATGTTTAGCTTGGAATGACCCAGGTCGAAAACGTCAGCTCGTAATGAAACCATGCGTACAGTGCTTTGAAATCCCCGAAACTTTTTTTATATGATTCAGTAAAATGATAGCTTGGATTACGCCTTCGAGAACTACAACTAACTTGGGAACGAACGGGCCGGAACGAGCTGCCGGTTAAAATCGGTGCATCCTATCACTGCGGTGTCAATACAGTGTGAGTTGCCGAACACTCTTATTAAAAGCAAGGAGGAGCAAATTTTATTAACAATGAAGTCGAGCGGGATCGTGGGCGGGGTCCTCAGTCCAGGACTCCGTTGGTGCGGCCTGCCGTCTTCGCCCTTTCAGCGAGCCAAAGCTGCTTCTCAGGTCTGAGCTGGCAAGCTCACTCTCCCACTGCTCGTGAGTTGCATTAGGGATTGGATCAAGGTCTGGGTTTGACTGGCAGGTTCAAGCCATACGGTAGAGCATAGCTGGGCTGCCGCAGTGTTTGCATAGGGGGTAGTATAACGTTGTGGGGTGGATGGTGTGTAGCCGCGTGGGGTGTAAAAATTGGTTAGTTTGAAGCCGTCGAAGGGTTACTTGTTCTTTTGTTAGCTGGTCGGCCGGCGGCGGGAAGGTGCGTCGTGTGAGCATGTAGTGTTGGGTGATGTCATTGCATGTGATGAGTGAGTGACGGGTCCTCTCATCATCCTCTTGCGTTGCATGGCAAGCAAGTTCTCGGGCGTAAGCGTGTGCCGATTGATTGCCGCGAAGAGCCGAGTGAGCAGGTGTCCAGATAATCTTGACTGTTTTCTTTTGGGGGGTTGCGGTTTTTAATTCGTGCGGCTACATTAGAAATTCTTCCAGCCATGTACGTTCGACACGCCGCTTGTGAGTCCGTAATGATGGTCGTGGCTTGGGTCTGCGTTATGGCTAGTGCGAGCGCCACTTCTTCTGCTTCGAGGATGGTGGACTTGCGAAGGGTGACACTTGTAATGAGAGCAGTGAGGGGGGCGACGACCGCTGTTTTGGTGTTTGCGCGCGCGTAGTCCGCCGCGTCCGGGAAGACTGTTGTACTCGAGTCGCCGTATTGTCTTTCGAGGGCCAGCGCCCTGGCCGTTCTTCTGCCTTCGTGATGCTGAAGGCTCATGTTTCTTTGTAGTGGAGGAACGTTTAGCTTGGATGTTATATCCCAGGGTACGTCTACCGCAGTATCTGTTTCCGTTGGTGACATGAACCCCACGTTCGAGAGTACTTGGCGTCCTGTAGGCGTAGTACTTAGTCGCTCTTTCTGGGCATTCAGGTGCGCCTCCGTAAGTTCGTCTAGGGTGTTATGTACTCCCAGAGCCATCAGGCGAGCGGTAGAAGTGCTGGTCGGAAGTGCGAGGGCTTGTTTGTAGGCCTTGCGTATGATGGCTTCAATCTTCCGGCGTTCTGTTGCCAGGAGGGTGGCGTAGGGAGCGACGTACGTTATTCTCGAAATTATGAAGGCTTGGACCAGACGCAGCACGTCCTGTTCCTTCTTGCCATGATCTTGGCTGGCGATGCGGCGAAGCATCCTGACATTTGGGTGGTGGACGAGTCCAGTTTTTTTATTAGTTGGGTGTTTTTGCTATCTACCTGATATATCATGCCAAGGAGGAGGATAAACATCTTTATTGTGTAGTAAATTTGTATGACGTCTTCAGGAGGTGGAGTCCTCATCATTCCAAGTACTTTGATGCTTAGAGTAGGATAGGTTTTGGTCCCATCCGAAGTGATATAGATGTTCGTGGTTGTATCTCGGCGGCGTTTTTGCACCATGACAAGCTCCGATTTCTCAGGCGCGCAGGCGAAACCACACCCTTTGGCGTAGGCATTCACCACGTCTGCAGCCTGTTGAAGGTGTTCCTGCATGGTTCCTGCCGACCCTTTGCTTACCCAGATAGTGATATTGTCGGCGTAAATGCCGTGCGTGATGTCCGAGGTCTTGTTCAACTTTTTTGGCAGGTTTATCAGGGTTATATCGAAAAGTACTGGAGACAGGACAGCGCCTTGAGGCGTACTCCTACTTTCACATGTCAAGGGGTCGGATCGCAGGTCGCCCACCTTGATGACAGCTTGCCGGTCCGCAAGAAAGTCGCGGACGTATCCGTACATTTTTTCGCCGTAGCCGTGGTGGCTGAGGTTCGTTAGGATGGCGGCATGAGCCACGTTGTCGAAGGCCCCCTTGAGGTCTAACGTGAGGATGGCCTTGGGCGTTGTTATATTTTTGCGGTGGACGTAGGGCAATTACCCTAATGAAGAAGAGGACGTCTGATCGTGCAGCGTTCGGTGAAAAGAGAAAGAAGACGAGTATGATCGGACACGATGGGCATTCATAGAGATGTAATGTAAATAGAGTTATTGTTTATTTTACGGCGGCTTTGGACCCCTTCTTTCATCATCGTGACTCCTTTCTTCTTCATCATAAGATGATGAAGAAAGGAGCCCGAAGCCGACGTAAAAGAAACAATAACTCTATTTACATGAGACAGCTATGAATGTACCCCGTTTCCGATCATCCTCTTCTTCCTTCTCGTTCTGTCGGCTCATAGCTTTCCCTGTGAATCATCCTCTTCTTCATAAATATACAACAGGCGTGGTCTTACTGGCTGATTCGAAGATGTCGGTTTTAAGTTGCAGTAGGATGTCTTGCGTTGAAAGGTGCGGACTTAACCCGAACATCGTATGTGGAATTGGTTCAGTTCTTTCTAAATATCTTTGCAGCCTGGGTAGAACAACGTGCTCCATAACCTTCCTGACGCAGGAGGTGAAGGTGATCGGGCGGAGGTTGCCGAGGCATGGCTTCTTGCCCGGTTTTGGTAGAAATCTCACCTCTGCCTCCTTCCATTCATGTAGGAGGTCAGAGCACCGATGGAAGCGCCGTCTAGGTTTGCCAGGGCCTTGTTGGTTATTTTGTCCCTACCCGGTGAGGTGTTCCGCCGGAGGTGTTCCGCACCTCAGCCGTTATTATTGGCGGATCAAAAGCAAACCTGCTTAGCAAATTGTTGGGCTTTTGCGTCCGCAGTTAAGAATACCAACAAAATGCCGAGCACACGTGAGCTCCCGCACATGAGCGCGTTGCCTCGAACCCATCCCCCGGCAGTTAAAAAACAAAGCAAATGCTGAGCACTCGTGTGGGCCTGCATTGCGAAGGCTCCCCAGCGTCCCGGGCGCACGTTGTCAAGCCAAGCATACACACCTAAGGAGGTTGCGAAGACGGACCAAGAAACAAAACTCTAGCGTTCACCGTAATCGTTGCAACACTTGCTCGAACGAGAATGACATAGTGTACGCCCCTCCAAGGTGATGTCCAATGATTAGCATTTCCAAAAAATGAAGGAAGCTCACACTTATAACAACAATGAAGGAATAATGGTCATTGCGGCCGCGAAAAAGGAGAAATAGGCTGATATCAAGGACGTGCGCCGTTATGATGGATGTGAAAGGTGTGTACAGCTTCGCTACCTTCAAGTCTTGAGAGTTAGTGTGAGCTTCCTTCATTTTTCAAGCTGTCATCGTCTTTAAGCACTTTATTAACTTCTGGTGCCTGCCTAAGCTGCCTAGGGTCGGTCGTCAGCACTAAAAAATCGGCCCTGTTTGTGGAACAGTTGAGTAATACGTATCTGTGGTGGTAAAAGTATTTTTGGAAAGCGGCTACAAATCACACCGGATGTCTACGAGAGAAAGTCCCAGCCGAGCATAAGTAGTACTAGGCACTGGATATAATGGCAAAACATTCAATGAAGACGCGCAGTGTACAATAGGTAGCAGTTTCGAATTGTGTTTCATTTCAACAGCGCAATGAGGGGCCTCAATACGGTGTTCTCAACTTTCGTAATCTTTTACACCTATTATCATGAATAATTTGGATGTTACAACGATGCGGGTCCCATTCCCGGACGCGGCGGCCGCTTTTCTGATGGAGGCGAAAACCGAAAACACCTGTGTGAAATACGAGCCCCCAACTTCTTGACACCTACGTCACCTGGATCCCGGGGCATGAAGGGATGGCGGGAAACGAAGCAGCGCACGCTGCAGCCCGAGAACATACCAGCCGGGCCTTCCTGCCGCCCAATCCCCGTGCTTCTACGGGTGCAGAAGACGTACCCATTACCTATAGGGCAATATTGGAGCACTACCGACTTGAAGCGGAGGAGATATCCCCCACCACACCTCGATCTCACCAAGGAAGAAAGCGTAATCTTTCGTCGCCTCCAAACAAACACATACGCACACGGAGTAATCATGCACCGCATTTACCCCACGCAATTTCCGTATCTCTGCCCTTATTGCGACGTACCCGACACCTTTGCCGCACATGATCCTGGAGTGCCCTTGCGAAGACCACCGCCCAGACCCACCTGTGGGTAGCCAAGCATCATCAACAACCCTTACTGCCGCACCACAAGATATTGCAAGCACGCATACAACCGGCCAACCCGACATTGCTGAAAAGTGGGAGGCACTGCTCGTCTACGAGGATCCGGAGAACCAGAAGAATCTGGTGAACCGGGCGAAGACGGCAGCCACCGCCAGAGGTTTCCTGGACTGAGGAGACCTACCACCTCGGACCGGCAAGGACCAAGCCCTAGCTAGTTTTTTCAGACAATAAACGTTTATTTCTCTCTCTCTCTCTCCGAAATTTCGGCACACGCTAAAGGATCCTCAGGTGGTCAAAATTAATCCGAAGCCCTCCACTACGGCGTGCCTCATCGCCTGTGTATACCGTCGGCGCGTTAAACCCAACAATCAATAATTGAGACGCTTGCACCGGTGTCCACCAATGCTTCGATGCGAACGCCTTCAACGAATACACCCAACATGTTCGATGGGTGCTCTGGAGGAGTGATGTCTTCGCTGTTACAGTTTCCCCTCCAAAGACTGCGTGGCGTAGTTTTCTGATACATGAACACTGTCATGCACGACGAGGAGAAGCGGTGATACAACTCGGCGGAAAGGCGATGGTGAGCGACGTCGTGTTTCCCGGGAATTGCACTGTAACTAAAGCAAATCGGCAGGAGGAGGCGCATGGCGGATCAAAGACAGGTATCCCCGCTGTCGGCGGCCATAATGATGGATCGTTACGTTGCATTCGTAGGTGTAGTTGCTGCACCGCTCATCCGGTTCACGCCTTCGACAGAACCGAGAAATGTGGCAGGGGATTTCGCAGTAGAAAAACCCTGGTCGGTTAGGCCCGGTGGCCACATATCCGCGAAGAGGCTAGACGGTAGTCGGTTCCTTGGGCAAAGGAACCGATTCCTTGGGCAAAGCGACTTCAGAATAAGACGCCGCAGCAAAAGAAGCGCATAATCAAGCACAGTCCGGCCCGGCACACATGTGCAACGAGCCCAGAAGGGGCTGGATCACTGTTTCCCGTTTGGGTGGTTCTACCCAGAGTTGAGAAGAAAAGAGATACAGAAAGGGTTAATAACAGATAACAATTAAGTATCATTAATAAGGCTATAAACAGCCCTGGTACCCTCAGCGGTCACGAGAACGGGGTAGCGTCGGCACTCGCCCGGCTCCTTGATCAGGTAGAAGCGTGTCAGGTGGGTGGCTGGTGCCGGGTCGTGGAGGCGAGTTCCTTCGCTCTCACGCCGATGTGCACGGGAGGCGCGCGATCACCGCTGGGCCGGGGCGAGCTCTCGGGCCGGGCAACGCGTACTCCGTTGGGCTTTGGAGGTGATCCCGGAGTGCAGCATCGGGCCCACCAGTCCGGGTTAGTGAAAGATGCAGGGAGCGGCGTTTCTGCCGGTCTCGTTCTCCGACCGGAATGCAGGAGCCCGCTATCGGATTTCTCCTACGGCGGTCCTCCTCGTTCCCGGCCCGCGGAATGGCTTGCCGTCGAATTGTAAATATGGGTGGAGCAACAAGTGAAATCCGCCTGGTGACCCCAGAAACACGGGACCCAACTTTTTTCGAAGTGTCTTCTTTTAGGTTAAATATCCGGCTACCTAGTATTAACAGCAACATGGGGCCCCACACGAGTGAGGAGTATCTGACTCTCAAATACAACGTGCCCCGAGCGTATTGTTGGGTGTTGGTGATAGCAGAGAAGTGAAAACTAATATTTCAGCACAGAAAACGCCACAGTGCGGGACTCACAAATAATTGGACGTACAACCAAAGGTACGGGCATGTCCGGCCTGCTATAACCCTTAAAACGGCCCATTTACCGGAACCGTTCGCTACTATTGTTCCCTCTGTGCGCGTACGGTAACGCCTCCACTAGCCTGAATTGCGGCACTTCAACGTGGCGTTGGTCTCGTCCCCGTGAAGGACGGCATTATACGCACGCAGAGTGGTTCGGATGGTAGCACCGGTGGCAATTTCCGAACGTCACACATGCTAGCTCCTCTTTAATCATCTCTTCAAAGTCGGTGCGCACGAGTGGTGAGTAGTAGCAGCAGCACACGCGGAGGCGCAGCTGTCCAGCTCTTCTCGAATCAGCTCCCTCATCAGCACGCGAAGGTCTTCATCGCCTAAACGCCGGGTGAACGTATCCTGCTGAATACGGATGAACTGAAGATTGTCTTGGCGCTGGCACGTCGCCGTCACATTCAAGATGGTTATCGGGCTTGGAAGCGGGAGCGCCGTGAAGGCGAACTGGCCGATCCCTTCCTTTTAAGATGTAGCCTACGCGCTCATACTCTGATATACCCTTGTTTGCACTTCGACAAAGTGCTAGAACATCTTAATATAAGACGTGCAGGTTTGACAGGTTTGTTGGACGCGTCATTCTAGGTTCTTTTCGCCCCCTCGGGGTGAGCTGCGGATATCACGAAAATGGCGGCGCTGACTCATGAAGGTGGTCCAGTCACTGGTGGCTTCCTCGTGATTTAAGTACCATGTGTCTGCGGCGTCAAAGAGGGAAAAGGCGACATTGAGGAGCTTCAGGCTGTCGCTCCACCTGCCAAACACGCTGCCTCTCGAGTGAGCGCATTTCCAGCCAGTCGTCATCATTCATACAGTCGTCGACATCACGCCCGCGAAGGCAAGCGAAGATTGGAGAATCGCGCTGGTGGCTGGTGACGAAGCACTGTGGGCTAGGCGTAGCCGTGGCGCTTGTGAGTTCGAGCGTCATGGCCATGATCTCCTTAATTAGGCGGTGACTTGAGTGGAGCTACAGCAGTAGGGTTAAAGATGTTGACTGCAGAACCGAGACGCGCCCTCCACAACTTGAAGGAAGATGGTAGGCAGTGGACGTATCCGTACATCCATTCACCGCAGCCTGGTCATTGAGGTTCTTCAGAATGGCGCTGTGAACCACGTTGTCGAAGGCCCCCTTGAGGTCTAATGTGAGGATGGCCTGCAGCGTTGTCCCAATGGCTGCTTCGAAGATGTCTGTTTTGAGTTGAAGTAGGATGTCTTGCGTCGATAGGTACGGCCGAAATGAGAACATGGTGGGGCATTTGTTCTGTAGCTTCTAAGTGCCTTTGCAACCTGTATAGAACAACATGTTCCATGGCCTTCCTGACGCAGGAGGTTGGAGATATCAGGCTGAGCTTGTTGACGTGTGGCGTCTTACCCGGTCTGGGTAGGAATCTCGCTTATGCTTCCTTCCATGCAGTCGGGAGAACGCTGGTCATCCAGCAATCGCTCATGTAGGCGACCAGAGCCACGCTGGAAGCGTCGTCGAGGTTTGCAGGGCTTTGTTAGTTAGTTTGTCCATTCCAGGAAACGTGTTCCGTCATATCTTGGCCAGGGCCGCCAGCACCTCAACCGGTATTATTGGCTGATCTATGATGGCATCCGGTGGTCCACTGTATGTCGGTAAAGCTTCCTTGGGGGTGTCCGGAAAATACCTGTTCCTGAGGGTACACGTGACGTCCTCTCCAGAGCACTGGTATTGGTGTATTATAGTCTGCATTGTCTTGCTAGTTTCCCCCTTGCTGTTGGTGTGGTGTATGATATATCTAATAATATGCCATGACTTCGAAGTGCTGAGTCTTCCGTTTAGGGTGCCACAAATATAATGCAAATTTTGGCGGCAAAACAATGGCGCATACTTGGCCGCTTCTGTGTTGAGTTTGGAAATTCGTAGTCGGAGCTTTCTGTTGGGTCTCTGCTTCTTACATCTCCGCATTAAGCTGTGCCGGGCTTCCCATGCAGGTGTGCAGCAAGTGACTGTCTACCGCCGTAGCTTGATAGGAAATTTCAATTTTTTTCATGCTTTGTAAAATTTCGTTGTAGAGGTCTCGGGTCTGCACTAGCCCGACGATAGCTATACCTGTCCGCGTCTCACTTTAACATCAAACATTTCCACCGTTAATTGGAGAAATCAGGAGGAAAGCTTAGGAAGTGATCACATGATCATCGAGACCAAAGTTCATGGCTTGTCTACGGAAGGAAATTAGGAGAAGCGAAACTTAAGAACTGGGACGCGATAAGGAAAAATAGAAATGATCCTGACCAACACAATAGAAGACATAAACGCATCCTTGAAGACCCTCGTTTCCGGGTGTAAATGTGATGTGAACTTTAATGATTGAGGGTGGCGAAACCTTTCTCAACCTTTTATGTATTCTGCCTCCAGCCAAGTCTCATGGCTTTTTAAGGGTGCGTAATGATTAAGCTTCTTTTTTAAATAGTGCCACTAGGCGGAGTGCCAAGCGGAAGGCTCCAATTCCCGTTTCTGCCGTTCCAGTGTGTATGAGGTCCATGGGGTCACAACGATTGACATGGTAGTCCACTGGGAAATTGTTTCCTGCGCACTCTCGATGATCCATGCGTCGGCGTGCACTGCGTTTTGATCGTTGGTGCCTCAGAAAGAACTTGAACCTGGCTTGTTGTATGTAGTTATCTAGGTTTCGTTCTTTGTTTTTCGGTAGGGGGTGAGGTTTTGTCATTTTTTTTCCGGAGGTGTGCCTGTAGTATATATGATGGCCCGTACGAATTTTGTTTTTTTTTCCCAAGCGCTCTCTTTATGCTAGGAGAGGGGCCTTTCTGATTTCTTCAAAGGTAGTAGAAAGACGCAAGGTAAGGACATTTTCGGTGTTAGTGACAATAAGGGATGTTTAGGGCGGGGTGTAGGAACAAATGGTCCCGGAACAAATGGTCCCGGAACAAATGGCAACGGAACTTATGGTCCCGGAACTTATGGTCCCGGAACAAATGGTCCCAACTCGAAAGTAGGAACAAATGGTCCTGGAACTTATGGTCCCGGAACAAATGGTCCCAGCACCTCTTCGGGCAAAATGGTTCTATAAAACTCCACGTTGGTTTTCTGTTCAAATTTGTTGTATCTTGCTGGAGTGCAGTTTATAATTTCTTTAGTTCTTCTTTTTTTTTTGTTTTCTTTCTTGTTTTTCAGATTCCTTTAAACCGGTTATCTCAATTTACGCTATTATGATATTAAACGCGGTATTTCTGCCAACCATGCATTTTTGTGCTAGTGCAGGGCATTTGGGCCGTTTGGGGAATTTTTTTATTCGTATTTCGCCGTTTTTCGTGTTTTTTTTCCGTCTCACATTTTTTTATTTTGGGCTCGCGTTTTTTATACGTTGAAGACGAATATTGTTATTTATTATTCTTCTCTCCTCTCTCTCTCACTTCGTCTTCATTCGATTTTTGTAATGTTCATTTTTTCTGTTTTCGACATTTTGGTTTATCAAAACATCGTTATTTCAACTATATCTGCCTTGTCACTAAATACCAATGAATGTGCTACATGCAACACAGGGGAATAAAAGAAGCCACGTGGGAAACATGCGGCTTCCATCCATGATTTACAGAATACGTAGAGGCATGCCTCAGAAAGAAGCAAGCACTTTACGGGTGCGTGCGAAGTGAGTTCTCTGCCCCCTCCCCCTCATAAGTTTTCTCAGTCACCCCAACTATTTCCAGGCACGGCCAGACTTAACGCTCCCTTCCCGTTTAACAAGATAGTTTCTGAGTCCAGCCGTGTTCCAGGAAGCCGCACCTGTAGCGGGACGCCGCTAGTAAGCGAGATTGGTGACAGGCACAGTCTCCAGACATGCGGACGTCTGATCGCGAGCATCGGCTGAGCCACTGGTCAAGCCAGGCTGTCGCGACAGTCAGCACCATGGCCAATTTCTTCTAAAGGGAGCAATGAGGGCCATCTCAAGCAAAAAATTTGTTACCGAAGCGAGTGCACTTATAGCCACTAAATAAGAAAATTATGGCAGCCCGTTATTGTATTCGCTTCAACACCGGCCGAGGGCTGCCCAGTACAGCTGATTTTGATTGAAGTGTCTGCCACTGGTTTGTCTGGTATTCGGAATAACAAAAAAAGGCGTGCAAAGGAATCACGCCGAGGACGTACATGTGCCACAAAAACCGTATACCCGCATTTTACTCAAGTAAATTCAGCCTTAGCATATATTATATATCAACAGATGCAAAATATATTGTGCACAAATACAAACACTTAAACAAACATACATTGACCCCCTACAGGCGCTCATGCATAGGAGCAGTAGTGGTGGGACCATTTATTCCTAGTTTGAAGTTGGGACATTTGTTCCGAGACCATTAGTTCCGGAACCATTAGTTCCGGGGCCATTAGTTCCGGGACCATTTATTCCGCGACCGGTTTAGGGTGTCTTATGGGCGGTCGTGATTATATTGTTCCTTTGGTTTTCTCCATTCTAAGTAAGTATGTGCTACGGACGGCTGTACAATGTCCGGCTCATGACCAATGCCTTTGTAAGAACGTGGGCGCCTTTCACCAGTGGAAGGCCAAGAACGGGAGCGCATCGACGCTGCCATCCGCAAGTCCTACCCGGGCGGCCCTGGGCCTCCTGAACGGCACGAGCAACGCCGCCCTCCTGTCCCTTGGGGTCCACAACACCCTGGTGGAGATCAGCGAAGCGCAGCGCGTATCGCAGCTGGAGCGCCTGGGCAGCACCACGTCCGGGCGCAAAATCCTGCAACGGGTGGGCCTCCGCCCGCCCCTCGGTCCCGCGGCGGAAGACGAGCTGGTCCCGCTGCGAGACGGACGTCGCACGCCGATCGTAGTGCCTCCGCTCCCGAGGAACGTGGACCCGGAGCGAAACGTCGAACGCCGGTCGGCGCGGGCGCGCGCGCTCGCCAGAACGTACAACGAGGACGAGGGAGCGGTGTTCGTGGACGCGGCCAAGCACCGCGAGCGGGCCGACACCTTCGTGGCGGTGGTCCTGAAGGCCACCTCTAGAACTGCTCAACGCCGGGAGCGTGCGGGCCGCGACCGCCCTGCCAGGCCGAGGAGGCGGCGATCGCCTTAGCCCTGACCCTGCCCGGCACGCGGACCGTCCTCAGCGACTCGAAGTCGGCGATCTCCAACTTCGCGAGGGCACGGTGTGCAGGAGCACCGCGCGGCTCCTCTCTCTCGATCCGGAGGGGGCCGCCAACAGCACGAGCATCCGGTGGTTCCCGGCTCACGCGGGCCGGGAGCTGCCCAACGGCCACCACAACCGCAACGAAGGCGGACGCCGCGGCCCGAGTCCTCGCCACGTGCCGGACCGCGCCCCCCCCCGCCTCGACCGAAACCCGGAAGACTCCGGGGAGAAAGCAGACGACGACCACGACGAAGACGCAGGGGAGCCCCTCGTCGCCTACGGCGAAGTGCTCCGGTGGTACAGACGCGAAAGAGGGACTTTTCCGCCTCCACACCCCGGCCTGTCCCGGGAGGAGGCGGTGCTCCTGCGCAGTTACAGACCGAGACCGTGCTCACGCCGGCGCTGGCGCGCCACGTGTGCCCGGAACTCTACGAGCGGACCGAGTGCTGTGTGTGTGTGCGCGAGTGCCCGCGGACCTGGCCCACATCATGTGGGCTGCAGAACAGTGCGCGCGCGACGGAGGCGACCGCCTCCCCCCCGGACATTCGCGAGTTGATCGGCTCCCCGGAGCACGGCAACCACACAGGGCCGTCCAGCGGCTCGAGGCAGCTCTGGCGCTGCAACGGCGAAAGGAAAGCCAGCGCCCCTCGCCTCCCGGCCCCCGCGGGGGTCGAGCGGACGGCGACGGCGCGGGCGATCCGAGTAACCCCGCGGCCGGCCGGGCACGACGCCTCGGGCTCCGCCCGCTACCTAGCGCAGGTAGTTAGACGAGGTGCGGCGAAGCCCTGCGTGGCCTGACCCACACCTTCTCGCAGGACGAATTTATCAAGGTCATTTCTCTCTCTCCTTTGTAAGAATGTTATCGTTTATACACTTATTTCTACTCTTCCGCTGGTTAGGCGTTGTCCAATGCGGCAAGATGTTTCTGTATTTTGGTGATTGTGTGATCGGCTCTGCAGCTTCTTTCTAGTGTCATGCTGTGTATTTTATGGACCGTTGAAGCGGATAACACCAGTGATGTCTCGTTCTCCTCCAATTCGCCTCCTTGCGAGGCGGGCGTTGGTGACCCTTGGAGTGACCCTTGGAGTGGCAGCGCTGCGGCTGTGATTGAGGCGACGACCCGTTGAGACGAAACGAACACTTGTATTTTACAACTTTTTTACCGTCAAAATGGTTACAAAGGAGAGATACTCGAGGCCGTTGGTCGCTATGTGCCCGCGGAACCCCGTCAGAGACGAGCCACGACTCAACCCGGTCTGTCTCGCATTCGGTGGGGGGGCGCTCGCTCCGACCGCGCTCCCCACGCACCTGCACTGTTGGGGGCCCACTGTTGCGGGCGGCGGCAATACACGCCTGTGCATTGCCGCCGCCGCGTGCAACTTCGCTGAACAAAGCACTGTCCCCCCCGCAGCTCCCGCGATTGCCTCCCTCTTGCACTCAGGGCCGAAACACGGTACCAAGAGGGGCCCTCGACGCCCTTGAAGCCGTTGCTCCGTTGCCTGGCCTTTCATGCAATCATGGCAATAATGACGGCAACACCCGACCCTTACAACACCTTACATATTTTTCGGTGATTTTTCAATTGTCCTCGTGCCGCCATACATCATTTGCCGTTGCGAAGGCCACAAAAATTCGGTGAACAGTTAAAATATGTTTGTGATGGAACGTCTTATACTCGATTTTAGTTCTTATCAAGACTCATTTTAGTTCGTTTCTGGTCGTAATCTAGGCCTAGTTTTCGAAGGCCTGACATTACCATTTTCTCCTCTTTTTAATTAAACGATACAATAATCGCACTGCTATCAGTTTCGGTAGAAGAGGCACTTTAATGTAATATCGTAAGTTGTGGGAACCGTTGGTGACCGTGTCGGACAAGCATGCGACTACGGACTGACATAGGAAGAGCTCCACTGAGCAGCCGCGGCGCATGTTGAAATCGTGTATTCTTTCTTTTGCACCCGCCATAGTATCATTATCCTCCTTTCCACACTTCCATCGCCGCTGCGCCGTAGTCAAGGTTCAGAGAGCCCTCATATTGCCTTCATCAGTCCTGGTTTCCAGTTGGCACCGATGACGTACTTGCGAAGACGATAGAGGAGCAAGGCTGATAGGGGATGGAGAGCACCCACGAAAAAAAAATCGGAAGATTAGCCTAAGAACGCTACTATGTTAAATCTGTTGGCGGCGGGAGCCGACACAAGAATTAAGAGGCAGCTTATTTGTGAAGGAGGTATTTTTAACTTCGTAGGTTTAAGGCGCTGAAGCTTTACGTGGGCAATGAGGTGCGCCGTAGTGGAGGGCTCCGGGTTAATTTTGACCGCCTTGGGATCCTTAAAGTGCGCTGAAATCTCGATACACGAGCGTTTCTGCTTTTCGCCTTTGTTTTAAAAGCAGCCACCATGGCCGGGATCGAACCTGCGCCCTTGGGTTCAGCAGTGCAACGCCTTAGCCGCTGATCCACCACAGCAGGTACGAGGGAAATATTGTCGCGAAGCGGAGATCTCTGTGATGTTTTTATGGTTGTTTTTTTGAGTTCTGTTCCCGCAGCCAGGGCTCTTCCTCCAAAGTGTTGTGTGTGTGAAGGCGCTTCGGACGCGGTTGGGCCCTGGCCCTTTTTTTCTGAGAAACAGCTCCGCGCGTGTGTCCTGCCCGTCGGGCCGACCGGGAGACGCGCTCTCGAGAGGGCCATCGACGCATCTTGAATTACCGCGGCTGTGGCGTCTCCGACCCCCGTTGCGCGCTACGCGGGCCGCTGTGTTCTTCCGACTACTTCCCTTTTCCCTGTTTACTTTATGCGTTTTTTCTAAACTACTTTCTTTACACGCGTGGTTCTCCGAGTGCGCGTTTTCGAGGCGAACTTGTGTCTGTGTTTTTTGGTCCTTTTCACTTTGGCGGGGACATGTCTGATTGGAGCTAAGAAGCGTCTCCTGATTGGCTGCGGGTGTGCCTTAGACTTGTTCCCGGCGTCCGCACACGCTAGGATGCGCTTTTTCCCCCATTGCGTCCCCCCAAAGCAAATATAACGCGGCCCCTCTGGCTATTGAGGGGAGAGGGCGAGCAACACCAGCAGAGCCGCTTGCTGCCGATCGTCGGGGCCAGACGCCGGGAGCCCTTCGCCCGCCAACCATGTTTCGTTGAGTACTCTTAATATTTTGACTGCCTTTTCCATCTATGTAATAATTGTAATTGTTTCAAGTTTGTATGTGCTAAATGTCACCAATGTCATCCGTAAAGTAAACAATTTAACCTTAAAACTTCTTCGACTCTCGACTCTCCTTCCGATCGGCATGCTACAGTAGCGGCAGTATGTAACCAAAATAATACGTTCAATATATACTTTCATTTGTGTTATTCGGCAAAACCTTTAAAAGGGTGTCAACAAAAGTACTTTACGCTTCCACAGTCAGGTCTCAGAAGAGAACACCCAAGTTAAAACGATGCTCGTCGCATGACAAGTGTTGTGTCTTCCTGCCACGCAGACAACTTTCCCGCTGCGGTTAGCTGTCGTCCCGTTTTGTTTTCCAGTAATGAACAGCCCGCTCTCCACTTGCCTGTGACTTGGCAGCATGCCTCCGCTCCGCTAGCGTCAACGTTCCACCATCGCCGGTGAGGTTAGCTGTCGTCCCGTTTTGCTTTCTTGTTTATCAGCAGCCCGCTCTCCAGTTACCACTGTCTCGACAGCATGCCTCCGCTCCGCTTACGTCAGCGTCTTACCATCGCCGGTGTGATGTTACGGCGGCTGAAAGAGGGAGAGGGGCCTGGGTTGCTCTTCATGCACGCAAAGCCAACGTAAGGATCTGCGGACGAAAGGCCGCTTTGGTTCCGCGTTGCCTGATTTGCACCGTCGGAACAGTCTTCTACACACCGTGCCTTGGCATGCCCGTTGGTATTGAACAGAGTAACGGTTAGTTCGCATGATGAGAGTGTTGCTGACCGCTGCGGTGCTTTCAGCTATCGTCACCGGTGAGTTCCCAGCTATATTCACTTTTTTCTTCCTGAATAGCTACACCCTTTCTTCCTTAATTGCTACACTCTTATTCGACGTAAGATCACACAGCTGGAAACAAGGTCCCCACAACTTTCTGAAGCGTTTAGAGCGTACGAGGTCGCAAAAGTGGTCTCAAAACCGACACAGCACAGAAGACACGGACAGAACTGCGGCTCAGTCCTTCTCTGCAGTGTTTTTGCGTGTTCTGCGCTAGCTTTTTTGCGAATACTATGAACCAAATAGGCAAGCAGCAAGTTTTTTTTCTTTAAGAAAGTAAGGGTGTTACTGGTTCCAGCGCACAAGGGCAGTCATGTGCTGAAGTTTCCCTCCATAATAAATATACTCTTGCTATGCGGCTCCACCCCTGCCTCATTCACTGGTCTCTTAAAAAGGGCACTCCTGTTCGTGCAAGTGCGATTAATTTCGCTGTCCTTGGCTCGATCAGCGTGACACGTGGCCGAGTGCGGTCATGGACAAACGTATGGGGGCGCATTTACAGTTGCAGCCATCAGCGCCAGTGGGCTTAGCACGCACGTTCTCTTCCGGTTATGACATCCGGCATTCTCATCTATTAAAGTAATTAGTAAAGCTTTTATAAACTGTTTTTCCAGTGAAAGCCATACAAATGAGGCCGCTTTCCGGCTAATGCATAGCCGTGAGTTTGAAAATTATAAGGGCTGTGGGACTTTTCCCACCGCTGAAATCCGTGAACGTGATAAATATGCAGTTGGCGCAATTACAAAGTACCCCATTCAGAGGCCGAGTACAAAGGTAACCTCAGGCACATTAGACGCAACATGTAAATACATAACTGGGAGTACCCTCGTTCATTTAGTGAAGCATGTACGTCTAGTTGGTTAGTATAGAAAGTGAAACAATTCTGCAGAAATTCAGAGGGTTATCTATCTACTTTGCGTAGCATTCTTATGCCGTCTGTCTTGAGCGTGAGTTTTTTTCAGCCAATTATTTTTGTTTTTTCTAAATTCTGTCCGACCAATTATCTCCAATTACAATATTATAAAGATTGCATGGGAAACTTTCGCGAAAACTTCAATATTGTGGAAATGCGATGGGTTAACCGTTTTACCGCTTTCCGTATTTTCTTGTCGTTTTTCTTATTTTTTAGTTTTTCAAAATTTTGTCCGGCAAATTATCTCCATTTACGTTATTAAAACGATTACGTTTGGAACTTTTCCGAGATCTGCATTATTGTGGAAATGGAGGGCGTCACACGGTTCGCCAGTTTCGGTAATTATTTTATTTTTATTTTTTGCTTTTCCAGTTTTTCAAAACTTTGTTCGAAAAATATTCCCCATTTACGCTATTCTAACGAATACAGGTGCAACTTTTACGAAATCTACGTTATTGTAGCAATTCCATGCGGTATACGTTTGCCATTTTCAGTAAGTTTTAATGATTTTTCCTCCTTATTTTCTTAGTTTTTAAAATTTCGTTCCACCAATTATTTCCAGTCTACGTTATTCTAAGGATTACATTTGGTACTTTCCACGAAATCTGCACTATTGTGGAAATGCTGGGTGTTTAGGACGTTCGCCAATTTTCGTAATTATTTTATATTTTTCTTGTTTTCTCAGTTTTTCAAAATTTCGTTCGACCAATATTCTCCATTTACGCTATTATAACGATTACATGTGAAACTTTCATGAAGTCTACATTATTGTGGAAATTCATGCGTTATACGCTTTGCCATATTCAGTAATTTTTTTTTTAATATTTTCCTTATTTCTTAGCTTTTCAAAATTTCGCTTCCAACCAATTATCCCCAGCTACGTTATTCTAAGGGCTACATTTGGAACTTTCCGCGAAATATGCATTATTGTGGAAATGCAGGGCGTTACACGGTTCTCCATTTTCCGTAATTTTTTTTTATTGTTCTAATTTTTTTAGTTTTTCAAAATTTCGTGGGACCAGTTATCTCTATTTGCACTATTATAGCGATTACAGGGGGAATTTCCGCGATATCTACATGTTTTGTGGAAATGCAGGGCGTTACGCGCTCCTGACTGTTATATATATATATATATATATATATATATATTATATATATATATATATATAGAGAGAGAGAGAGAGAGAGAGAGAGAGAGAGAGAAAAGAGAGAGAGAGATGAAACTTTATTCTGCAGCTCAAGTCCGACCGCGGAGTTATCAGTTCTCGGAGGAAGGGGGTATCCCGCGGTCCTCCGACGCTGGCGGGCTTGGCGGAGGTGCAGAAAGAGTTTCAATGTGGGCAGCCGAGAGGGACCACAGGGCTGCCCGTAGGTTTTCGGGGGGAGCGGCTAGGCTAGACCACGAGTAGGGAATATCAGGGGGGAAGGGGTTGTCGAAAAGAATGTGGAAGACGAGGTCGCCCGTACACAGCGCCAATATGTATGTTCATTGGTCCGGATAGCCACCGCATACCTGACAGTGCGGACGGCCTGGTGACTTGAGTATGTAGTGGAGGAACAGAATCACAGGGAGGGACAATGTCTGCGCCTGTCATAATATATGTAGCGTGTCTCCGTGACATGATTGTGGGTTCTCGGAAAAGAATGCTACGCATTAAAATTGGGTCAGCATCGCACGAGTGGCGCGAAGAGCTGGGCAAACTGCGACGCTTCCGGCCCCACCTCGCTTATTCTTCATTCGGTGGAGTTTATGCGTAGTAGTTATGCTTCCATACTCGGCCAAGTTTTCTGTGTGGTTATGCTTCGGTATTCGGTCAAGTTTTCTGCGCAGTGTCGTCGTTAGCCCTGCAAAGAGCAATGAACGCTCGGTCATTAAAGCATATACAATGTATGTACGTGCGCCCGCCGGCTTTGCGGAGACGCTCCAAGAGTAGCTATGGGCGCAGAGAGACACGCCTATCTGATTGCTCAAATCGTTTGAGGCTCGTTCGTTTCGCCCACCGTTCGGCTTTTGTGGTGTGGCGTGTGGGACGCTATTCAAGAAGTTGATTAACGCTATCTCTTCACCTCCCTTTGGCTTTCTTCATTTTGGCATTATTTCCTCCCTTTGCAACGTCAAAACTGCACCACTCGTCGCAACAGGCGATAGAGCGAGACAGCCCACTACGCGTTTTCAATAAGCTGTGCTTGTACCAGTTGGATCACGCCTCCGACAGGTCGGGACACGAGTCCCGCCACTAGTGTGGCGAGGAAAAGCTATGGTGAATCGGTGCCAGTGCGCGCGATGATGCCATCTCACGACGGGAGTGTAGAGTGTAGAGTAGGAGTTACGTGGCAGCGGCCGGCCGACGGCTATCGCCTCATTGACGATATTTGCAGTGCAAGCTGATACGGCGCATATTTGCCTCTCTTTGTCCAGCGCAAAGCATGTGGAATTTCGGGGCCATCTCGGCTCATAACTGCGGGCTTCTCTATTCATGGGGCATTATTCACGGGGCACTATTCATGGGGCCTTCGCAATATTAAATGGTTCGAGCCTGCATAACCGTCGCCGTGCTTGAAGGCGCACATGCGAACTGCAATGCTATTTGTTCTCCTTTACATGTCACTTCGATCTTCAACCCTGCGCAGCTTCTGTGGGCAATGAACACAGAACGCCGTGGAGACGCCATGATCCCAGCGCTACTTCTGGCACTGAGACGTTTCATCACACTCGCCAGCCTCAACCGCCGAGACGAAGTAAGTGTGCAGAAATATCGCCTGTATCCTTGAGATTTGTCGACTCCGAAAAACATTTCCTGTTTTGTACAGTGAGCCATTGCACATACAAGCAAAGGGCTCACTCAATGAGAAGAATTAGCCACGACGCAGTTTTACACCCTTGGGGTAAGCGTGAGAACCGTTTACCACGTCTGGAAACACATCAACCATCCTCGGCTACCCGTATTATGGGCATTATTGCACCTCGTTTCTTACTACACCAACGTCCAAATACCTAAACTTTGTCGAACTTTCCGTTTCACGTTGCAGACAGACTTACAGGAACCGCATTATGAATATCGTAAATGCCGCCACGTGGGCACAACAATACCTCAACAAAATGTGCACAAGGCATGGTTCGCGACATTATCTCCTTGCTAACGGAGCATCGCGAACATGCTACAATGAAATGGCAGAGAACACGACAGAATGTTATCATCTAGCCTTGAATGGCGTGGAGTGAACAACATGAAACTCCTCGAACCGCATGCGCCGTCGTTATGTCCTGTAGACACAGTTGAAGACAACCTGGTAGATAGGTTAGACAACATGTCAAATCCACAGGATCTCAAATATGGCTGCAGAAGCCTTCTCATGAGGCCAGCGTCGTCGAATTTCGGTTCAAATCCACACCATGTCAGAGGAAGTGCACTAGGCGTGTCAGTGTCGAACGTTTTAACCGTCCGGCATTCACCAGCCGCTGGCCTGTTGGGCGAATGCGAGCAAGCTGGCAGGAGCCATGAAGACAAAACACAAGTTTGGTTCATTCGAAAGGTTGCCTCGTTAGAATCATACTGACACCACTTTTAACACACTGTTCGCTCAAATAAGCTATATAATTAGGGAAAAAGGGGAATGGCCATACGACCCACTAGCTCATTTCCGCAACAGGACCTATGATGTCATATGAGCCCAGCTATGTCAATTGGCTGAAGTCGGCAAAAGCTAATGCATTTAGGCAGAGCTTATAAGCTTGCCGAACGAGCTTTTTTCGCCTAAATGCAACGCATATCCATTTTAAAACAATAAGAATGGTGCGGTAAACAACAAAAGTTACGAAAATACACGTAAACATAGAAGTACCAATGCGCACTGCTGTTGGTACTGGGTGCACTATGCTTGTTTAGCTGCACAGCAGTCCGCCGCTTTTGAGTTGTCTTACACGACAATGACGTAAGCGACGTTGCCTTACGTGACCTTGTTTGTCAAGCATACCCCATGTTTCACGAATTGATTACTTTCTACCGTAACAAAAACAAGCCAGGTGTAAATACGGTAAAAAAAAAGCAACGGTGGAGTGCTGAATATGCTAGCGCCACCTGGGAGTTTTGACAGCAAGCAAGGCTGTCAAAACTCCGGCACTGAGGCCGAATGGCGCAGTGGAAGTTTATTTGTATAGCCGGGCCGTTATGACTTCATTGTAGACGTCACCAAAACACTCGATTTGGCAGGGACAATCAAAATTTTAACCTAAATTCATTAATTTCTCAGTGAATACAGCATCATTTGCTGCCCCGCAAGCGCTGGGGACGCTATAAAACACGAAATCTTTTGATATAGTCCAGAGTTTGACGGAATACCAGTATGGTCAGGTAAAAGCATGGTTGTGACGATGAGTTTATGTATGCGACCTCATTGCGACGCCTCATGCCCAATATATACCTTCGTTTCCGCGCACATACTCATTGTGATCGAGGTACCCGTAAGGGTACCGAACGTCAAACCGCTTCTTTGACTTGGTCAGTGACCTACGTTTCATCGAAATCTTTGAATAAATCAAACTTGTATTTTGTCTTCATGGCTCCTTTAAAGGAGTACTGACACGAAATTTTCGTGTTACGTTTTTTTCGCTTCTATTGCGTGCCTACCAGCCACTAATCATAGAATGACAGATTAGACGGGTCGAGCGCAGCGTAAACATTCCTTTACGGCGTCGTTTATTTCGTGCCAGTTTCGGTTTCCACTGAAAAACGCCGAGCGGCCGCCATAACAGGATGTATCACATGACGTCACCATTCTTGCCAGCATCGCTGCCTCTCTGGAAGCGCGCGCGAGCGAGCGCACGCGCGCGCCCAGACCGGCCGAGGTCTTTGCCGTCCCCACAGGCCCGGGCAGCATGACGTCAGTCCCAAAACCATGACGTGTACACACGCCCGAGCAGCGCGCGCCAACCACAGCCAGCGCGTCGGCTTTGTCACGGGAGCCCCGACGTCGGTAGTTTGGGGCAAGTAGCAACATGATGTTATGTCGGCCCGCTCTGGGCTTTCTCGTGCGGGCGAAGATTAAAATGGATTTTAAATGTGTTTCGCTGAACTGTTGCTGTTGAAACTTGCTGAGAGATATCTCCTGATAAAAAGGAAGCGTTTTACATAGTTATCACAGCTTTGAAATTTCGTGTCAGTACTCCTTTAACCTGCATGTTGTAGGCATCCTTTTACGGTCCGGTGTTGCGGTCGTCAGAGGCCCCATATAGTTCAGCATTGTAATAGGTTATCTTCTGTAGACAAGCTCGAATTTAGTAATCTGCGTCTTTTCCTGAATAGCTGCATTGTAAACCCAGGGGAAAATGTTTATTGGACGACATTTCAGCAATCAAATAATCTCTCCGCTGCCCGCTGGCTAAGCTTCGGCTATGCGCAAGATGAGGATGCTCCTAGGCGTAATGTTTCTCTTACGACTGCAAATCAAGTGCAAACCACTTCGCTTACAAATTCCAGCCATCATACAGACACAAAACTTTGCAACCCGTTGTATCGTCCTTGAATTGTCTCCCCGTGTACGCGAGGTTACACAAGGAAGGATTTCGTCCCATGTCTCATGTTCAACGCCTACGCGCATAATTTATTTATTTATTTATTTATTTATTTGTACATACTGTAATGCCTCTACAGGACCAAGACGGAAGCGCAAAACAAGTTAGACAACAAAAGTGCAACAATATAGGAAATAATGTCAATGCGCATGGCTTTACACAAAAACAAGCCCAAGTAAACACATGTAAAGACATGAACAGCACATAGGCAATAGATACGGTCCAAACTCAACTACTCCACAGGTGGTTAGATTTCCTTTCTTAGTGCCTGCATTACGGATTCCATACATACCATCTGCGATCTTGTTTTTTCAATCAACAAAGCCAGCTCCGAAGTTAGTGATTGGGTGGGCAGCACCGTCGATGGGCTCTCCACATGCACTACCGAATACGCTCTTCGGAGCGCCTTACTCACAACTATACAACTAAATCTGAGCGGCATGTCAATCTTTCGAAACTTGATTGGTTGTGGGTTTTAACGCGCCGACGCAACGCAGGCGATGAGGGCGCGCCGTAGTGGAGGACTCCGGATTAAATTTTGACCACCTGGGGATCTTTAACGTGCGCCGAAATCTCGAACACTCGGGCGTTTTTGCTTTTCGCCTCCATCAGAAAAGCGGTCGCCGCGGCCGGGAATCGAACCCGCGACCTCGTGCTCAGCCAATCTTTCGAACTTAAGCACGCTGTGAAGCGTTCTCAGGTTCGCCTCGTGTACCATGTACTGTTAACAAGCAGGAAAGACTACATGTACGTTAGACCGCAAGAGGCACCAATGAGCGTACGCGCGCCCACGACTTTTCTTCAAAAAGTGAGGAGTGTGAACGCCTGGAAGCCCATTGTTCACCTGCCACTTGCGAGATAAGGCTATCTGATGTGAATAATTTGCTCAAGTCCGAGTATTAAACATCACGCAAACTCCTTGAAGATCTTCACCTTAAAAAGAACCTATGAAGCTGCATAAGCTATTCCTCGGTGCATCTACACTGCACAGTACAATTTTTTGCACCTTTATTGCCTAAAAAAGGTGTAGTATAAGTGGAATAAGGGTGTTGGCAAGATATTACGCCCTTTTTTCTTAGGTTCCAACACCATAATTTGTAGGTTTACACAATTTTATGTGTCAAAAATGGTGTCGATCGACCGCAACACCATTGTTTTTCTGTAGAGTGTTGAAAGGATTGGAATAGGTGTTCAGTTGCAAACAAAAGAGCGAAGCTGGGGGTCGACTAGCTTCTTCCAGTGTTGTTACGTTTTGCTACGTTTTGCTGGGAGGTTTCGCGATGTTCTTGCTGGATTAGCCGAAGTGCTGAGGGGTGAGGCCAAGTTTAGCCTTATTTTTCAAGGTTGTTCCACTGTGTCACCCACACTGACAGCGGATCCAAGGGGGAAACAAGCTAGGTCGACCCCAGTTCCACTGTTACCGAAGCCTTGCACAAGTGGTGAAACTGCGCCATTTTTTTTTGCGTTTTAGTATCCCAAAAAGACTTGGTATAGTAAGAGGTGCGCATCCACATCCGCCTTTCTGCTCACACTCGAACAGGCGTGAAAGCCGGCTTCACTGTTATAATAGCCTATCCGCGGTGGTGCACCCGTTGCAGGTGGCACCGTTATTTTGTTGGCATTTTTTTTTTGCTAACGCCACCGAATCTAGCTCAAGCTTAAACCGCTTCCCTGGTGATAAATTATGCCCATTCATATTGTTTAAAAATGGTAAGGCAAAAAACATCCACCGCGTGTAGAAAATGTGCAAGTCCACTCGTGTAAACGCGTAGAAAATACCTCCAAAGTTGCAGTTTTTTTACACCCTTTTTCTCGTTGCAGGTCTTTCACAGCCTCTTTCTTAGTTTCCAACACCGTTATTTGTAACTCGACATCCATGTGAGAAAAAGGGTGTTGAAATAATGAACACACTTGTTGGTGGGTGCTGAAAGTGTGTGGAATGCATGGGTTTTTTGGTGTTTAATGAAATTTTATGACTTATTGAACATAATAACCACCTCATTAAACCACCTATTAAAATGTGTTGCATATCCGCATGCGCTCTTGTATATGCTGACAATAAATGCGTAATTTCAAAATTAGCGTTAAAATATCTCATTTCGCGACAAGCCCGCCGCCTTTATCAGATGACTTTCCTCTGCTGGCGATAAAAGCAAGAAGAGCAGACGTATTTCTAAGTAGGTATTTTTGTTCAATTCGTTTGTAGTCCAAGGGTTACTTGTGGGTGTTGAATGTGTCTGAATGTTAGGCTCCGCACTCAGCCGATCCACGTTGTCACGCGTATCTGCGCTTCCCACACCCTTATTTTAGCGCGTTAAGCAGCCTGGTACCCTTATTTTAGGGTGTTTACAAATACAACGTTTTTTTATTCTTACGCCTCGTTTAGCCAAAACACCTTTTAATAAAGCCAAAAATGATGTAAAGAAGTTTAGTGTGTGGGCTGAAATGCGTTTATTTGTTAAATTAGTCGCTTCACTCGAGCTTTGGATGCGGTGACATGTACCGCACATGTCTACACGTGCGACTATATACAAGTGGAACTGTCTAAGCAAACCTTCTTAAAAGTTAGAATTGGGACCGTATTTTTGTTGGGATGGCCTTCAATTTGTGGTTACCCCTTCGATATTTTAACATTAACTCGCAACATAGCCAACAACATGTTTTATGTTATACTTGTCAATTGCCAACCGCATTTCAGAAGGCGGCTAATATACAACGTTATTTCAGCAGTCTGATGCACGTACATGCGTATCAACACGCTGCAGGATTCTAAAGCCAGCAAACTCGGATGTAGCGCTCGTTTCTATTGCTTTTGTGTGTGCCTTTGGTCGCTGCGCGGTTTCTGCAGCAGGAATTTCTGCAGGCACGTGCGGCGAGCACATCGAAGCCTC
Organism: Haemaphysalis longicornis; assembly: GCA_013339765.2. NCBI lineage: Eukaryota > Metazoa > Arthropoda > Arachnida > Ixodida > Ixodidae > Haemaphysalis > Haemaphysalis longicornis. The sequence goes on along the minus strand of JABSTR010001996.1, from coordinate 8,410 downwards.
CAGAGGAACGATCACAAGCCCCAATTTTCCTCATTCTTACCCGGCAAGCATTACCTGCCAATGGTTGATTACTGCTCCACCTTCGTTCTACGTTGTCCTCAACTTCACCAACTTCGAGCTTGAGTCAAACGTACGTCCGTACAGTTCTTTTCTGCTCTATTTGTAATAGCTCAGTCATAGCGGATTGCAAACATTAGGTTTGCCAGTCGCATCCCATTAGAGAGGAGAAGGTGAGAGGCTATAATTGACTAATTATTTTTATTTAGGCCCTCGTTAGTATAGCGAAACGCGTACACCTTCAGACGCCATGGTAACAAACAAGCCACACACCGGTAACAATATCGTGCACACGGAGATAATAATGGCCCAGCGAAAGCTCCCGTTACATCATCGCAGTATCCTAGCATTGTCCCCTTAAGTGCGTATATGGGCATTCAGGAGGAGCGCATTTCGGAAACTGCGAACATCCCTGATCGTTCAAATTTATTCCGGGGTCATCTGCTACGGCGCACCTATAGCCCAGGTATAGCTTCGCGCCACGTAGCTGCTTTTCCCCCCGATTCATAGTTTCGTTATTACACGGGGATGAAATGACAACAGCCACTTAACGACTTCTTCACTAAACTCAGGAGCAGTTCAAAAGACAATGTCGTCCTGAACAAAGACTGGCGCACGACCGCCATCAACGTTGGCCTAAAAAGAATTCACGCCTTTTAAGTACGCGCCTCCCATTAGTGAGGTGCGGGTGAATCGGCTGTGGCCGGCTTCCCAAGAGCCATAAACTTATTCAACACCTGCATGGCAACTTTCTTTACGATTGGCCAACATGCTGAGTGGGTGCGAGCGTATTGTGGACTGGTGCTCGACGATGACCGCTGAGGTAACAAAAACATCCTGGCGAGTTGTCACTAACCTTCGCTGTATGATTGTTTCCTCACCTGGCAGGGCAATTGCAATTATGACAAGGTCACCATTTACACCGAGGAAAGAGATGGTACAGACCACACGTACGGCCCATTCTGCGGCTCTACGCTTCCTCCCCAAATCACATCCAAGATAAGCAAGCTCCGATTACACTTTTCGTCTGACGATTCAGGCCAGAAGAGTGGCTTTAGGGCGGTCTTCCATATGGGTAAGTTTCTGAGCTTTCTTCCTCTGTGTTTAAAATACAAAAGATTAGGCCTATCCAAGGCGTGCTAAGGAATCGTCTAGACATATATGGGAACGACGCTACCACCCAGTAATGACCGCTACCTCACCTCTGATGATCCCACAAGTGCTGACATTTTCGAAACGGGAGAGGGTTAAGGAAATAATTCAATGCTGTCACAGATGCAAGAGAGATTTAAGACAGTATTTGCGTACGTACGTCAAATTACTTTCGCTTCTGTATTGTTAGTTCTGGTTACTTTCAGTTAAAATTAATTTAATATATTTTCCAGAAGCACAGGGAAGTTCCCAACGAACGTTTGATGTTGGAGCGGAAGAGGGTTGCGAACAATTCCGAAGTTGTTGGGTCCGCAAAGGAATGACAACATTCAAAATAGCCAGAACGTTTACGACAGCCCAGTAGTGGCACGTGTTGTAGCAGCCACAACCATGCATACTTAACGTTAGGTGATTGAAAACCCGATGCCAAAAAGCCCTACTCTTTAAAATAACAAAGGTACACATGATAACGTGACCAACAAAGGAGCAGTTTGTTGTATAGTCGCAAAAACGATGCTATTCAGCCGTCGCATGATATAGATACTTTTCAGTTTTATCGGTTCAATTTTATCGGAACATTCTGATCTCAACGTTGTAGTTGAAATTTTTATGAAACGTTGCATCACGGCATCGGGTGCGCAGATCCGTTTTTATATTGTACACGCGCAAGGGATTTACCAAAATTTTCAGCTGCGCTAATTACACGTGTCCCCATAAGTGGCAGGGTTCATGTGACTCCAGGCTACGAATAACGAAAAGTACTAGCATGCAGTTAACTTATTGGTGCTTATTCAGTGTGGGATGGGACGGCGGGTAGCAGAGGCGACTTACACTGAAAGCATGCATGATGTCTCGATACGATAGAAGACATTGCTAGTCGTCCTCGGCGGGGATAGAGAACGCTGATCCCGATTGGCATCATACCTTTTATTTTCTGTTCATATTGGCAAGGCAGCGTGAAAAAGTGCGATTGAGGATCTGTCCGGCAAGGTGATTATGAGTGCTGCGTTTAGCTTCCCGAAGGGGAAGAAAGGCGAAAGGTGGTTTTCACCGGGCCGTCTTCCCAAGAATACACTAGTTAGCGGAGTCGACGTGAGCATGAAACTCCCCAATCTGGGTGGACACATCATACACGGCTGCTAATTCACAAAAGGGAGCAGCACTACGTAAATGGCGAAAAGTGTCCTTTTCCTTAACGTGGAGGTTCTTGCTAGTTTTGTGTCTGCGTGCGTGGCCCACAGTAAAGGAGGGTGGTCTCGAGAATATAATGACCACTCTCAAGATTTCGCCAAGTGGCATCCTGCCCTGCATTGTTTAGGAAAGTCACGTCTGTGGTGCGATCACACGTGACCCGGTGAGTCGAGTCGGGTATGTTGGATCGGTAAAAAGATTGAGACCCCTCGTTCGTGCCGTGTACCATAGAAAGCGACCCTCTTGGTACCCTTAAGTGTAACCATCAGCAGGGTGGGGTGCATTGAAATGCCTTAAATAAGCAGGGGTTTTCATTCGGCTATGTCTATGGCTCTGCGTATGTCTCCTGCAAGAGACGTTGAAATGCTGGTACTGTTATAGATGTTCGAGGCCAAGACACTACACAAAATGTGTTTGGCATAGGAGATAATGTTGTGGCATTAGAGTTCGGCAGTGTGTTCAAGCATGTGAATGACTATAGAAAAGGGATTCTACAACACTTCCGATGAACATTTTCACTCTTCCTTTCGGGTCTGGAAGCACTTCGAAAGCTATGGTTATCACAACCACGGAGCGCAATTGTGTGATTTGCCTGTCGCAGCAGATACGCCTTCCGTCGTTACTGCCTTGCTTTTTTGGCTTTCTTTTCGAAGTGGGAATCGAATGCGCTCATTGCTGCAACTGAAGGAAAGCAGGCCAATAGCCACTACAACGCTGTAACGACGTAATTGGAGCGCTCGAAGGAGGCCAAGACGGGGAAAGAGAGAAAAATGTTTTGAGCAAGTTTCTAATTTATCTTATGGGATAGAGCAAAAGTTTGTGGCTTAGGTACACTGTGAACCCCTATTTTAGTACTGGTTGTGTTTGTTAAATGCGTTCTGAAAGCACTAAGGATTTAGAAAAAAAGTTGAAAAGAATGTTACAGGGTTCCTTCAACTCCGCCTGCCACAGGGACACGGCAGGGACGTGACGTAGTGAGAGCCTATCGATAAACCAACATTAGGCTGCTGATTACCTGCCACCTTCAGAATTCCTAATCTTCTTAAAATTTTAGAACTAAACCTTTAGAGCGGACCTCGTTACGTACTGTCCGTAAAACAAACGCAGAATTATCACCTCGCTTTGTTTCGACGGAAGCTCCTGCGGTTGGGAGTCACACAAAAGGCAATAGCGCTCTCTTGCCGACATACTGCAGGCGTCGCGGCGACGGTCTCAGACATAGATCGAATCAAGGCGCACCTTCTCAGCTCGAGCAGTGCAACCAATCCACAATGTGCCCAATCGTATTCTTTGTGACAGAGGGAATGACCCTTAAGCTGCCTTCTCTTTACCTAAGAGCCTCTCATTACCGCGTCACTTTCCGTACACTCGCCAAATTATCGGCATTGTATCCCCGCTAGACAACTAAGGTGTCGCTCAGGCTACAAAAACGGACAGAGTTAACTGAATTTCCCTGGCTTGGAACTATGTTGCATGTTGTTAACTGAGACAGGGAGGTTTCGGGCCGTCGAGAAAGACGGGCCTGCTGGAATCGAGGCGCCGGGCCAGACATCGGCTGCATGCGCATCTCCACTAGTTGCGGTCATAGTCCGCGACATCCCGGCCATCCTAGGAAATCGATGAAACTAAATAGCATTCCCACAGCTTATCTTCCCACCTCTCGTACACTCTGACCGCCGGGGGTCATAAAACCCAACTACACATACCAACGCTTAGCAAGCTGAACAACGATAAATGAGCTGCCGGCGGTGTTCATTAGTTATTGAGGTAATAGAACTTAACAGCCTCCATCCCTTCTAAGCCGCTCTCAAGCACACACTGCATGCATTCTCGGAGATTAGGAAAACAGCGAATGCATCCTTTACCACCACCGCGTGGAACTGGCTTCCCCCGTGGCTCGCTCGTTGAGAGGCGGTCGTGCTGCGGAGGCTTTGGGTTGGGGTGGCGTATCCCCGGCAGTTACCCATGCTTGGCCTGCCCGGTATCACGCGCCGTTTGCGGGCACGTGCCCTTCTGTGTGCTTCCTGCATCAGAAGCTGACGTAGAACATTTGCTGTGGACTTTCCCAGGCCTTAGAGACTCCCGAACGCCACACCTCCGAGGCACAGGGCTCCATCCTGGCAGAACCCCAGATCTCAAGCGCTGAATATGGGGGCCCCAGCACCGGTCTCTTCTTGGATTTTCGCGTGTTACGGGTGCAGTGTTGCACATATGAAAACTTTTTCTTAAGCCGTAGGACAATCTTTCGCAAAAGAAAGCATGAATCGGGGTCTTCACGACAGTATGAAGATCTAGACGTCGTGAGAAGGAAGGCTGCGTTGACGACCGCGAAGCTTTGTAGTGCGGTAGCTGCTTTGCATACGTGGGCGTCTGTTGCGACATGCTCCACTTGCGCAATCCTTGTGTTTTATTGCGGTGGCAGATTTACTTACGACTAGGCGCGTTATAGCGCGGCCGCGATGCGGGAGGTGGCTCCGGAGCCAGCCCGCTTCGAAGTTGTACACGCCGGGCTACCTGTCCTCGCCCTCGACCGCCACCACTACCATGGATATGACTGTACGACGGTCGGTGGAGACTCGGTGGTTTCGGGCCGTCGTCAAAGCCGGGCCGTCTGCAGGAATCGAGGCGCCCGGCTATACATCCGTGTTACAATACCGGAGTGTGAAGAGCAGAGGTGGAAGCCAGGCTAGCGCGGACTTCTCGGACATCAGAGGAAAGAGAAAAGTGGATAACACTAGACACCAAAAGCTCATTAAAAGCGTGCGCGAGTTGTGACGAACTTGCGGAAGGCCAGGTAAGGAAACGCAGATGCAAAACGAAGGACTTGCGCCACTATAACGATGAAAAGCCAAGTGCATGGGAAAGACGTCCGCTGAGGTTGTGTTCTTCGCGTACGGACAGACTAACACATACCCGCTGTGGAATATTGGACTACGCTTTCTAAGCACGAAATAACACTGCTTTCGCACGATATTCTCTTTTTGGTGCAGCCACAACATCTGCCATTTTTTCCCGTCAGATGACTGGTGTGAAGGTACTAGCTCCAGGCACGGCTCGCGGGTACGGCTCCAGGAAAACACGATAAAATTACATAAATGCCGCGCTTAAAAAGGTTTTTTTTTTTTTTGTTACAAGCTGCAGACATCTACGCTTGCGTGGCTTAAGATGCGGGCGCGAAAGCATTAATAGGTGCGATCGCGGAGCTCTGTTCACTTTGAATGAGAATACGACAGTTTCCGTGCTTCAAAATACTTGTTTACCGTACTTTCCGATGCTCGTCTTGTGGCTTCGTAACGTGTCCGTGGTGTGGCTTTGAAGTTTTCGTCTGCTGAAATTCATGCGGGCTTCTACACTGAGAGAAAAACAGGAGCGCTAACGAAAGGCATGGTTCGATGCTAGTCGGTTTACTGCGCACGTGTCAGTGGCGTGGCCTTCAAACTCATCTCCAGGTGTTCACGTACGCCTTCTTCCCGTCCGAAAGGAGGAAGGGCGTGGATGTGATCTTTCTTTGAGTTTATTAACCTTCAGAGGTGCGTGTGGCTCCTTTCGCCTTCGGTTGCTATTGTGGTGAAAATTGTTACAGCTGTTGTCGTTTCCGCTGGTGAGTGATGGCGCCAGATCCGGACAGAGATCGCGTGCACAACTCGCGATCTGCCACAGTCCCAAAAACGACCCTATGAACGCTTTTATTTTAGAACAAGTAAACACCAGCGTAGGGCGCAGTTGATTACTCTGTGGACATGCCTGTCCCGCCGGAGAAGCAAACAGTGTTAAGAGTTCTTCATGATTCTTCTCTCGCGTCTGTCCTCTTGGCAGCATGCACGGGCTTTTGTTGGGCCGCACTTTGTATTCATAATTCTTGGCTGCCGATACGCTTCAGATTTTGTGACCCATAACGCACGTATTTACGTTTTAACCCCTAAAATTTCTATTAACGCAGCAAGAAAGGCGAACTCATGTTAAACCACAATTTACTGTACATATGCAGTCGTTTCAATTCAACCACTTCTCTGTTATGCGTAGCCCCATCCTCCGAAGCCTATTGCTGACGCCTACACGCCCGCAATAGCCTGACGCCACATTTATGTTTTCGGTGCTAGCGAACTTACACAACAGTCAAATGTTACATTCTGTTGCTTCATTACTGAAAATCACTCAAAATCGAAATCCCTGCATAATCACGCAGGGAGATTGGATGTGTCAAACTTTTGCGCCTGTAAAAGTTAAAAAGTGAACATTGACCATTTGTTCATAATTTCTGTGCTTCGCCCTTTCTTTTATTTTCAACAGAACCGAGTTTTGATACGGCTAAAGTCGAACTCAGAAGCTCTACCTACCCGAACGGGTCGGTGCTCCTGTCGTGGGCATGGCATGACGCCAGCCTACCAGGCACAAATTCCCTGGCTGGCTACTACCTTCGGGGCGCCTCAACAAAGCACACTTTCCAAAAGACGCTGTCCCCACTGATGACAAACTACACTGCAAACTGCCTGCACGGCTACACGGAGTACGAAATATCGCTGCAGCCTTTCTTCAAAGTGGAAGATTCGGAGACAGCGGTCGAGCGCCTTGGAGAGGTGGCCACTGTGAAAGTAAAAACACCGGCTACAGGTAAACTTCCAATTAAGTTCATTATACGCTGAAAATGCCACCGCTTTCCTCTCTGTCTTTTCTGGCTGGCTGCACACGCAAACCCGAAACAAATACGCTTTTCGCAGTATCTCCAATGTGCTTGGAACCAGGCCGCAAAATTAGAACAAAATTTATTACTTTTCTTATAAATGCAAATATATACAAGAACAAAACTACTTTGCTATATGAACATGGTGGATTGTTTTCAGACATCGATATAATCATACCTGTTCCGCATGCCGCCCTACTCCGCGAAGTGTGAAGCATAGATAGTTCCCGGAGTGGTCTAGGACAGGCCGCATGTTATTAGCTGAAGTTTTCCATGGTGTGTCAATAAAGTACTAGATAAATGGGTAGTACTTAGCCTTCCGCATGGAGTCATAGAAAAATAACGACATTTAGGAAAGGGGTTTTGTCTTACGCGTGTACACAGTTTTTTTCTTTTTTTCACGGCACTTGAAATCGTGTGTCGCCTGTTCGTTTTACAATAATTACAGCATCGATCTCGTTACATTGTGATTGTAACATACTGCATTATGGCGTCAAGCTAGATGAGATCAGGTGCTCCGACGCATAAAGTGTCGCGGAAAGCTATTGGCAAAAGAAAACTACCTGGAAGGCGCGAAGCCGCTCCAAAGTTCTGACGATTGCTGTATGGTAGGCCAGGGAACAATTTTTACGCAAAGAAACAGAAAGAAACAGAAAGAAAGAAAAAGAAAAATTTAAAAAGGTAATTACCCTTTCCCCCTTTGGCAATAGGGGGAAACAAGATAACAAAGAAATCACAGTCACCTCGTAGAAAAATGAGAAAGAAGCACGAAGTACGAGAAATTTTCCTTTTTTTCGCTCTGTTTCTTGTTTTTTACAGTTCATGTTTTGCCATGGTCGTTCCGTGTAACTGTGATTTTCTTGCCGATGTCACATCCGTGCATGGGCATATCTTGTTTTTACCCCTCTTTCACCCCTGTTGCCATGGGGAAAGAGGAATTACCTTGCTAAAATTTTTGTTTCGTTCTGTTTCATTTCTTTTTTGGTTCTTTTTTTCTCATGTTCGTACTGGCGTGACTGTGATTTCTTGTTATCCTTTTTTTTTTCCTCTTCCACTTCTCTCATTTTTTTCAACTGCCCACAAACAAACTATCCCTTCCCTTGTCCCTGCCCTCCACCCTGGCTACATTTTCTGTATATATATAACCGTGAAACCAACTTATTCTGTACTCTAAGAAAGGAAGTCCTCTTCCTGAAACATCAGTAAACTTTTATATTTATGTTTTTTCTCGTATATTTTATATATAGCCTAACCACACCCCTATGCCTCCTTTGGCGTTGTAGACTGCCGACTTATCTTTCTGTATATATATATATATATATATATATT